>VWYI01029675.1:0-33067 GCA_013399455.1 Anthoscopus minutus | reverse complement strand
CCAGTTGAACAAATTTTATTAGGAACTGGTTAAAAACCTTTTCTAAGGAGCTAGTGACAAACAGGAATTTATTTGCTTTTGTCTTTCTGATTGCTTTACAAAATGAAACTGATTAATTTGAATTTACAGGCATTTAAAAACCAGAAATAAAATTTGCTTCAAAGCAGTAATCTATTCATAATACAAAATTTCATTTAAAGACCTTACAATCACAATACACTGAATTATTCATTGAAAACAATGAAGCCTTTGAATTTGGCCTCTGAATATGGTTGCAAATTGTCAGTGAGCACTCATGGATTTTATTCATGCATTTTGTTATTTAACATCTTTGATGGATTATATATATGAAGATATGTATGCATAAAGATTATGTGTGAGCTCTCTGCTATATTAATTTACTCAAAAGTTCACAAAATAGATTTTTTCGTTATTCATTTACAAGCACCCTATGTAATTATTGTTAAACATCATAATTTGATCTGCATTTTTAAAGATTGAGTCAAATTGAATCAATTCATAAACTGTCTTAACTTCAAGGAAATTATCTTCTCTGATTCATAAGTTTGATTATTTGTTTTTAAAATAAAGATAATATAGCTACTTTACTGCACAAGGCTTACTTAAGACAGTGACAGAATATCAGCATAAGTATCAAAATAGGATGTATAATTGGGGTCAAGATGTCAAAGAAATATACNGGATGTATAATTGGGGTCAAGATGTCAAAGAAATATACTGCAGTCTTAACTCTTTCATAGTAATTATAATTAAACATAAAAACATAAAATTAAACATAAAGAGAGAACTTTAATATGTAGGAAAAAATACATACCCAAAAATAAATCTAAAATTCCCCAAAGCCACAAGAGATGGGATTTCCTATTATGCTCACCATTAATATTTAGCTTTTTGTAAATTAAAGTCTGAAAGAAAGCAATAAGTGCACACATATTTTACATTTTTTTTTCAATGAAACTCTTTTTAAATTCTTTGTGTAGGAGTCATACAGATTTGCCCTACTTATGTGGCAGCCATCAACTTTTGTCTCAATTTTTCCATGTGAATACATAGCTTTCTTGTATGATCAGATAATAACAGATCTGCTAGAAGTCTACAGACTTTTTTGACATTATTTTTTCCTACAAACTTCATTAATTAAGTTAATTGGATTCTTTTTTATCCTGCTAAGTTTTTAATGCCATCACTAACATTTTTCCACAATCACTTATCACATACAGTTAAATCACTGCTGTCTGCAACAGGCTATGCTTTCCCAGACATCTTAATTGATTGTCATACCACCTACAAACAGGGAGCTTGCTATATTATGTTAAGCATGGACCAAGTAACACAGTTTCAGGCATCAAACACTCTCACTGAGTTTTACTTCCAGTCATTATGTTTTCTGTCAGTTAGAAATTTTAGGCGCACTATTGTACCTGGAAGAAGAGTAAAGCAATTTTTTTTGCCAAAATCTGTAATCTAAGCTTATGAATTAGTTAGTTATGTATGTACTGACACGGTATTGCTGGGATATTGTCTCATTAAGAGCTTTTGTTTCTATGTTGATAAGAAACTTATAATGTCTGACAGATGTCACAGGTTTTTTGTAAAGAGCATTTCTTTGACCAGTTAGACTCTACATTTGTGTACTGGTTTGGGCTGTGGCAGAGCTAATTTTCTTCATAGTAGTATGAGGTAGTGTTTCGGATTTGTGCTGGAAATACAGTGTCAGCAGTTGAGGGATGTTTTTATTCTTTCTGATCAGTGTTTATGCAGCATCATGGGCTTTTCTGCCCCTCACTCCACCTCACCAGCAATGAGGCTGGGGGTACACAGGAATTAGGAAGGGGAACAGCCAGGCCAGCTGACCCCACTGACCCACACGGTATCCCATGCCACATGGCACCATGCTCAGCATGCAAAATCAAGGGGAAGACGGAAGGAGGAATGCCTGCAAGGATGGCGTTTGCCTTCCCTGTTATTCATGAGCCTGGCTTTCCTTGGAATGGCTGAACACCTTTATGCTGATAAGAAGGGGTGAATGAATTCTTTTTTGCTCTGCCTGTATGTGTGACTTTTGCTTTATCTCTGTCTCATCCCACAAGTTTTCTCATATTTCCAATTCTCTCCCCCATTGCACCAGAGAGTAAGTGGCTGCCTGGTACTTGGATGCTGGCTGGGGTTGCTAAAATAGGAATTTTTAGCAATTAGATCATTCGCATTCTAAATACCACTGAAACAGTACATTTTCAGCATTGGTCAGTATTATGTAATCTTATTGACACTATAGCTCTTTCTTAGTCCTTCTGTTTTATAGGAGTATTGCATTTATCATACAATTAGCCTTTCTTTTCAGATTCTATGCAAGTTTTCAGTTATGGTTCATGCAGATATGTAGTTGCTGTTGGATCATGTGTATTGCTCTTCCAGTATTTTCATGTCATCAAAAGAAAGATAAGGATAAAAAAGCTGTATTCATTTATGCCCTTAATAAACACAGGTTTCCTTGCTGCTTTGTCAGAATTCCATCTAATGTTTATATTTTTATATAATATTGTAGCCAACTAAATAATCTAAGAATTCAGACCTTCTTTTATTAGTGAAAAACTGAGTGAATCCCACTAAAAACCATGACCTATTTAGTCTATACAATCGCTCTAGCTATTGTAAGGCAATATGTCCCTCCAGAGATTGAAATAAAATGCCGATATCGACACCTCTGATATGTGGATTGAATGAGCACTCTCTCCTTTCCCCATCCTAAGTATCTGGATGAATTTAGGTGATATATCCCACACAGGATTTTGGGTGAGCTTTTGTTATATCATACTGGTGCTATTGCAATTTAGTTCTGCCTGGCCTCTATAACAAATCTGTGGTCTCCTCACATTCTGTTCTGTGTGCTGCTGCTGCAATGGGTAAAGACAACTATCTACCCTCCATCATCAAAATTGCTGGACTCCAAAGAAATAAGAGAATATGATTTCTCAGCATTGATTTATGACCAGCCTTAAATTTTTGCTGGTGCTGGGATATTTACTAGAAATTTTTGTTTCTTGGTTTTTTGTTGTTTGATTGGTTGGTTGGTTTTCATGTCAGATTTTCAGGATATTTGAAAAGTACTATGTTTTTCTCAGAGGGTCTTGTGTCAGCTTGGAATTACCTGCATTACACTGATTTAAACAATTGAGTCAGAAATAATGATTGCTAGATTCCTCCTTTATGTACACTTTCATTTATCTGATTTTGCTTGGTCTGCCTATCCACAATTCTACATACCCACCATGATGCGGTGTCACAGTATACAATTTAAAAATTTACATTTCTCCATGTTGTGTTCTCAAGCCACAGAACTGTATTCCTTACTGGTGTACTTTACCAGGCATAAAATAAAACTTATAAAGTGTTTGCAGAAAATATGTTAGGATCTTATTTTTCAGCCGAAATAGCAGTTTGAATCTCTTTCTATCTACCATTCTTTACTTAAAAGCAGAAAATGAAACTAAGAAATTAGATTAACTCAATGCTTCAAAGAAGTCTGCAATTTTATGGCCATTTAGCATTTTTTAACCTTTTTGTTTGTTTGTTTGTTTCTTTGTTTTTCTTGCCAAGTCTTTCCCTGAGCCACAGATGCCATTTTCTATTCAGCTGTTGCTCTGTTTCTCACAGACACCCTGCAGATCATATGGGTAACATTCCAACCCAAATTGAGTCATTTGAGTAAGAAATAGCTTCTCAAAATCTGTTACTGATTCCTTTGCATTCTTTTCTTTCTTCACTTTGTTGGCTCTTTTGTTGATTGGATCGGGTGTGGTTTTTTCCTTCCTAACATATAGTTCAGAGCCTTAACTTAGACTAATAAATATGTTTGATTGCAAAACTGTAGTCATAAAAATGTTGTTACATCTAAAATGATAACCAACATTCAGTCCAGCAATTTCTAATTTTTATTGTTTCATGTATGATGCCATTGTAGTTATTCACTACTTTCGTTTTTGTTGCTTTAGTTCACTGCAAAAAATAAAAATTGCCACTGAAGTAAAATATCTTCCTATATTACTTCAGTGAATTTTTTTTCTTTTAAACAAACTGATTATTTCCACTTTAATTTTCACTGTAAAGGAAAATCTTTGAATTTCGCCTCTTCACAGTATTTAGAATTTAGAATCAATAGTACCTTTCCATGTGGTCTGAAGAAAATTTATAGGAACCTTTTAGAACTCACAATGCTTTTTTTCAATCCAAATAAATAATTCAGTGTGGTAGAAAGTAAATGACTGAAATAATGCAGGCCAAGGACTTCCAATTATCTTTGGGTAGGCTTGAAAATTGGACTTGTGCGTGCTACTTTGTCAATGAGTCTCTAAACCCAGAGATGGTTAACTCAATACAACTACCTTAGTTCTTCATTATTTTGTTTATTTTCCAGGAGTAGACAAATTAAAAAAGCAAACTCCAGCAGTGCGAAATGAGGCCAAATATGGTGGTTTTCCATAGTGATTCACGAAAGCCTACACCATCCCCATCACATCCATGCTTTTTCACACACCATTATTAGAAGTATTCCCACTGCTAAGTCATATACTCATACTTTAAGCAAACATAAAGATATTTCTTATCTTATCAAAAAGATGATTTTTCTAGACTTCCTTTTGATGATTGTGAGCCTGTCCGCTTTTCTTGTCTGCTGGAAGCCCTAGAGGGTCTCTGAAAAAGAACATGATAGAACTTTGGGGACCTGAGCAATTTGAAGACTTGTTTTCTTTTATTTTTCTTGACTTTCCAAGAGCTTCTAAAGTAGTGAAGTTGTTCAAAGGCCTTACAGAAAATGTTGCATCTCAGAAGACTCCTGCTGTGCTTTAATGCCTTAAATTTATCACGATGATGTCTGCAATTAGTGAACACCATCTAAAACTACCTAATTCTTAAAAACTCTCTGATAAATACTTTATATTTTTAAGAAATCTACCTCTGATCTGTGAAAATCATATCATGCACTAGAATGACACATAATAAATGTTATTTATATTCTTCATTAGACTTTTAAACAGAGTATTTGAACACAGGCACTTTTCACTTTTATGGACATGCACTTCAAAAAGATGAGTAAATCCTCATGGGTCATTTCAATTTTCTGGACACTGCTCTATCATGTAATATCCCTGGGGTTCCAGGGTTACCTATTTTCTCTTTCTGGCAGAGTTTTGTAAATTGGAGAATCTTTACTCTCGTCTGCTCATTTATTTTCTGTCATAACAATCCCATTTTATATTGAAAATTAGTCTAGTCTGAAGCTTAAATATTGTTTGATACTTTTTCTTGTTTCTATATTCCAAGTGAAAACTAAGATTGATGATGCCCTAGAGAACACACTTGGCTTCAGTCCTTCAAAAAGAAATGTTACATTAAAGACGATGCTGGTAACCCTGCAGCGTATCAGGAATTTATTATAAAATATAAACTACACAAGAAACAAGAGATAACAGGCAAGAAACTGACATAGTGTATTTATTTTTGTTTTAATGTGGAGTTATGAATATTTATTGCATTTGTGGAAATTGCAGTTTCTGAGCACAAAACAATTTTTAATAGTTTAGCTGCTTTTACTAAAATGTAACTCTCCAATTCATGTCAAGTTCTCAAAGCATTTTGTGTATATCACCATTCAGGAAGTTACTAAACACCTCCAGGGTGTTCATCAGCTGTCTTGCAACAAAAAGATTTATCTTTTCTTTTTTTTTATGTATAATGCTTTTGTAAATTTCATTTAATAAATGAAGCACATTTTTTTTTTATCACTTTAAGCAAAAGCAGCAAAGATTTTCCATCAGTTCTTACTGTGTACTTGATTTTTCTCCAGCAAAGACAGCTACTGAGTATTCTTTGATTAATATGAGAAATCCCTTATGAGAAGTTTTCATCTCTGATATCCATTAACTTACAGGGCCATGTAGCTTGACTCGCATCTCATCATCTGAGCCCCAAATCTGAACTTTCAGCACTGCACCTACAGATGCAATGCAACAGGTGAACAAATGAAAAATACTAAGTCAAATGGGAAAAAAAAAAAAAGAATAGCCAGGGTAGATCAAATAGGCAAGTGCATCTGAAACACAATAGGTTAAAGTTTAGAGAAGTGGACTACTAGGTATCAGCAGATCAGCCACAGAGAGAACAACTGGATATATCTTTGTAGCGTTTTGGAAAGTGTTGGAATGGCACAAGCAGAGCAGGAATGGCCAGTTCAGAAATGTTGGCAGACACAATAAAACTGAATGACTAACAAGAATAGGCCAAATCATATCTCCTATAATTATGATAAAAAATTATTCAGGCATATATGTAAAAATATGACCATCAATGTGTTAAGAAAATTAATGATATTTTTAAAAAACAAAAAACAAAAACAAAACAACAACAACAACAAAAAACAAAAACCAAACACCCTACCACAACAATAAAAACATTTTAAAAATCCACAAGAGAATGTTGAAAGGCAACATTACAGGAATTAAAAGACAGAAAGTAAGCAGACTTTGCTTTTAATAGTGTGTGAAAGAAAAGGAGGAAACTGTTACATGTTATGACGTTTAAAACCTTATTACATTACAGAACCTGTTTATACTAAGATATTGTAATCAATATAACCCATGTCTGTGCTGAAATACCAGCAACTTGCCAGAATTTAGTTTTTGGCAAGCTAGATCCGTAAAATTTTGGCCCTTGAGGCAGCTTCACAAAAAAGAGGATGTGGGAGCTTTTTGTCATCATTAGGAAAAGGTTAATTCATATATTTGACAAAAATTTCTTACATTTCAGGTGTATAACAAAACGTGAATGATGTCCCCTAGCATGATGTGTCCTAAGAGTAGCATTCTACCAGCATTTTTTTACTGTTCTGTTGCTATAAAACTATAGAAGGTATGTTAGTACTACATCCTCTTTTACTGATAAATTGTTTCCCTAGTGTCATTAGCGTATTTCCTTTTTCTAAGGTTAGAACTACATTGTTTTTAGGGTTAATCATAGTGACTTGAAGATGTTCTAAGAACAGAGATTTAATTGCCAAGGTGTGAAGAAACCTTTTGGCTGAGAGAAGTCCTCTGAAACTCACAGTAATCTCTTCCAGTAATCACAGACCAAGGTATTTATAAAAATGCAGTTATTCTCAGTGAGTCAAGTTTTGATTTCATAAATGACCTTAAAAGAGCAGACAAAGGATTAGTTATTTTACAGAGAGAATCTGGAGAGCGCCTTTGGGTTTTTGAGAGGTTATTGGGTTCTGGGTTTTTTTATCTGGTCTGGTATCTTACAAAGACATGTTTTTAACCTTGAAAAAACATGACATGTTAAAGAATTTTATCTGCTTTAAAAAGCTCTAATTAGTAGCCTTGCATACAATGATAAACTGTATGAAATAACAAAATACCCTTACAGAGTATAGTCAAACAGCTTTTACTCACAGTAAAAATCCATTCTGATTAACAGAGGCATTGTGAAAGTCTGAGACAATCCACTGGAATGCAATTCTGAACAATCATTTCTATTATTTCAGAAGGAATTCTGCATGCAGAGTACCTATAGAGACAGTCTAATCTTACTATGTTTAGCAAGCAATTCACTGCAATATTGAATTTCTCAAAATAAAGTGTTATTTAGCCTCATCATCAAAAATACAAAAAGTAGAAGTAAAATAACTTTTGGCAAGATTTTCACAGTTTCCACATACAGTAGTGTATGACTATAGCATAGAAGTATTTCCTCACAAGAAAGAACCAGGACAGAACCTGGGTCATTGTAATTCCATATTTTCAAATGCTGGAGGGCATCCCCTGAAAAACTTATGTGGCCCTAGGATTCTCCTCTTTGTGTCTCTTCTGAGAGGCTGCCAGTACCTGAAGGGCACAACAAAATCTCCAGAACTGTTTGAAACAAAGATGCAGACTAGCAGTAGAAAATTTGAATGTTTTTTTCACCAGCTAATAACATTTTCCTGTTTGAGAGCTTACAGGGTTCAGAATTTCATCTTAAACCACCCCACTGTTTTTTTCTAGCATGCTCTTTGTTTCAGAGTATTTTACATAGCTAACTTTTTTATCACATGTTTGCCAAGTTTCCTGTAATTTCACATCGTGTTTAAATTCAGGCCTTACAGCAAGCACAGACATTTTGCTGGTTTATAGTGTTCATATATCTGTTCAGATGTTTGGGATGATGCTATCCTGTGTGACCCTACTGCATCACATGACTCACCACTGTCCTAAGAGCAGTTACAGGAATTTCCATTTAGTGAAGAAAAGCAAACTGTATTTCTTTTATTTGACTAAGCTGTTTCCTATTACTTATTGTATTCTCTTGACAGTAATAAATTTCTTAATGGTTGCTAGATTTCAAATCAACTATTACACTATCTAGATGGAACAGTAAATCAATAATTGATGATATATAAATCATATCAAATAGCTGGAATGCAAGGGGGTTTTGCCTTAAGGTGTCTCACTCAGCAATCACGAAAATTTATTGAAAAAATAATGTAATTCTATTAAATCAATAATAGATTGACATGAATATATTAAGACATTTTCATAAGCAAAGAGGACAGAGCTGAGAGGAGAAAATGTACTTTATTATACACACAGTAATAATCCTTGTTTTTGAAAACCTGATTAATTAGATGCTTTATCATATACCTTGTTTTCTACATTTCTTTTGATGCTCCGACTTTCAAAACCAGATAAAACTGGATGAAAGTTTGGAGAAATACTCTTACAAAAGGGGTTATCACTTGTGTTTCAATAGCTCTAGCTCTATAATAGTTTTGCTTAGTAGAAGTTTCTAATGGGATAATTTCTTTGATAGTCTTTTTTATATTGTACTCAGAAAGAAGAAGAGCTCAGTAAACCTTGACATATGGTCAATATAACTGGAAAATTAAATAGTACTATAGAGACAACAAAAATTAAATCTCAGTTCTGATTCTGTGCTTCACTCTGCATCTATTCTCATTGGGTAAATCAGAGATTGAAATTCACAAGTATTGCATAATCAGGCACTAGACTGCTTATCAAAAGATGGTGCCCAAGTACAATCCAGTAAAGAGCAGAAAAAGGTCCCACTTTGCATTAAATTTATTAAAATATATCTAATTTCCTCAAATATAAAGTATATGCAGAATATAGAAGCTCTATGACCAATAATGAGTTTTTGGGGAGTAGTATAAGTATCTGGTAAACTGATTTTTAAAATAATTTACAGACTGCATGTTGCACACGATGAAGAAATATATACCATTTCAGAGAGTTCTTGTTTGATTATTACCTTGTTAATTCTATCAAAATATTAAGTAGTTAAAAAAATCAACATTTAGAATTCTGTCCATCATAATATAATAAAGTATCAGAAGTCTCTTTTCCTTAAGTAATCACTAGATTTTACAGATGAAAGCTGAGTCTCACCTGGCAAAGGGAGCTTGAAATGCTTAAACACGCATTTCTGTCCTACAAGCATCATGAAAAGAATCTGCTTTTGCAAGTTGTTTGCTTCATGACATAATGTACCAAATGGCTTGCTGAAAAATTGGACAAATTCCAGCTGAACAGCTACTATTCAAATTGATAGTGACAGCTCATCCTGAAAAAAATGTTATTTTCAAATGATTGATATGAACTCAAAGGGGTGTGAAGAACTGTAGTGTTCATATTGCTCATGAGCTGTTGACAGTTTGGCACATCTCTAATGCTGATTAGAAACAAGCCAGGACGCTGCAGTTTGCATTCACATTAAGCTTGCAGACCACATTAATTATTTGATTCATAGGGACACTCAGTGTACTAAAAAAAGCCAGAGTTTCAAAATCAAATGACCTTTCTATTAAGTATCTCAATATCTATGATAACAGTATTGAGGGACAAAAGGATAGTAGGGAATATTAACAAATGCTAATTGAACTGAGCAAGTGACCTTGGTGATATTCAGTGAATTACTGATGTACTTAGAGATACAACACAATGAAAAAAACCCTATAAAATGGAGTTCTGAAAAACTTGTGTACATTCTTCACATTTGACCTGTAAATAGAGGAGCTCATACTTGAGAGTGCCTTTTTAGTCTTTATTTTTACATTTCATATTTTACCTGTGCAAATGTTCATGCTACTGGGTTGTTATTAAAGAGTGCTTTGCCTAACAAATGTATTACTTATGGCAGTGCTGATGCAGGCAACTAAAAGGTGTTAATGCAACTTTTCCAGCAGGCCATTATTTCTCAATTGGTTCTGAAAAATGTCAGCATCAGCAAAGGCAGCTCCCACTTCCACCCAAAAAATTGCTGGGATATCTATGTCTGAAGGCCAGTCTGATGTATTTCTGTAGAATACCTCCTATTTACCAGTAGATCACTACTATTATTTCACACTAACCATACACAAACCCCAAAATGTGATGATCACTTTGAATTTGCAGCTGCTTTCTAAGATAATTCACTCGTAACTGCATACCAGAGAGACTACAGGTTCCTAGATGCCATTTTTTCTTATTCTCAGTCATACAGGAAAGAAAAAAGTTTCCCTAGGTTGAAGAAGTTTCTCTCCTCTCTCTAAGCAACTGGCAGACAGAAACCATTGCCCAGAACTTAGATGAAAGCACAAGACCCTGCCACCAAGTATTGATAGTGTTCAGGAAGTGAATCACTGTCTTGTTTTCTTAGATGTCAGGTGCTGAAGGCAGCTATATTTCCATTTGTCAAACCTTCCAAAAAATCCCAAACATACTTCTGTTGCCAGAAAAACAATGAATGGACACTAGGCTACAGACCAGTAAACTTGCACACTCTTGTTAGGAAAAAAAATAGGTCTGGTATAGGAAAATGAAAGGGATAGTGACCTTCTCCTCAGCTTGATCAGAAGTCAGAACCATAAATATGTTCTAAATGACCAGTACAAAATGTGCACTGTATTTTCATTATCAACCTCACTTCACCAATACAGCAAGTTTTGGGGTTTTCTTGGGTTTGTTTTATTATGGAGCAAGAAATATGGGCAGATCTCCATGCTGTGAGACAAGGTACAAGCTCAAACTGACCCACAGATTTAGCAGAAGAGGGAAGCACTACACAATAGGAAAGCTCATTCACAGATGAAATTCAAGAAGTAGCATAAAAATGACAGTGGTTGACCCAGGAGAAAGTTTAACTTGCATTTCCAGTATTTATGCAGCATGTAGCTCCAGCTCTCCCTGACCTTGGCAGAATTATATAGGTAATACGATCACAGAGTGAACTGCCACAGAGTATTGTTCAGTGTATAGCATTGTGATTTCCTTTTCAATATTAGCTGTTTTATTGCTTCTCTGAATATTGTATATTTGAATGAACTTATAATTTTTGCCACTGCATACACAATGCAAGCACAAAAAGTCTTATCTTGGCTGAATTCCTCCACATAATGTCTCTCAGGTAGAATATAAGAGCAGTGGTGAGACACAGCATTCCCAGTTCTTATTAATACTACTCCATATTCAGCTACCAAAGAGGAACTTCATGTGTACAGTGACCTTCTACAACACTACTTATGTCTTGAAATAATAGAACTGACTTTATTAGCTTTGTTACATCAAGATTCAAAGTACATAGCACTCTCTGTCACTTCAGTATGAACAGTAGATCCAGCTTTAAAGGATATGTGAGTAGCAGTACAGATTTTGTGAATTTTGTGGTGCAATATCGCGAAAAGCAGCAGGAACAAATTGTTAGGACAGGAGCAAAGAAATGGTAAGTCCAGACTGCTCCTATTTGATTCAGTGCCAACAGCAATAAAGTCTGTCAGAGGGATATTATAACAAGTATTACAAAATCATAGATTTTTTCATGAAGTGTTATCACTTCTCAAGATGGGATCTCAAGATGAGATTCTAATATTTCTCCCTTTCCCTTCATTTAATAATTGTCATCATCTCTTTATAACAACGGAGGATAAGTAGTGATATCAGGCAGCTCACTTCTCTGCGACAGCTTTCCCTTTAAATCTAGATGACTAAACAAATGTTTTCATTTCTGACATCCCCTTGAACCTGGAGTTTAATATCCAGTGTGCACATGATAACATTGTGCACCTACTGTCCACCTGTAGGGTTAGACAGTCACATTTATCACTGCACAATCTGGACAGTAGTCCTAAGCTGTGTGAAGAAGGTGAGTCTAATATTGATGATAGTTGCCACTTCCTGTTCAAAAAAGCTAAAAATTTAATTTATATATGGTTTCTTTTGTGTACAGAGATTAAATGCACATGCAGTGTATATTTTAATTTGAATCTAATGCAGCTTTTAAAAATGTTTTTTCTCTTAATACAGTGTGCATATTTCAAAAAAGGCCAGTTAACATACACTTTGCAGGTAATAGGGTATTTTTGGTTATTGCAGATTCTTTCATTTTTCAGGCAAAATCATTCTGCAGATTTTTTCAAAATGGAATGCAAATATACAAAATTTAAAAATTAAGCACAGAAGACTACAAGGATGGCTGATGAGTAAATATATCATAGCTGCTTTTATTTCTTGTTAAAAAAGCAGAAAGAAAGCAACAGTAATCTGACTTCCTTGAAGGTATCTTCCTTGAAGATATACAAAAAGCAAAGTAGGCAACAATAGCAGATTCGTTCTTTCTAATATATTTTTAGTCAGTTCCCAGAGATGATGCAAATGATTCTTCAGACAATATTTTATAGCTTAACTTTTCTTTCATTTCTTTCTTTTTCTTTTTTTTTAATTCTTTTTTTAATCAATATACTTTTATATAAGGACTAACACATCTATTTCCATGCCAAGTGTGTAATTTACTAATAAAACCTTGTGAGATTTTGTGCATCCTCTGACTTCCATCATTCCTTTTGACTACAAGTGCCTACAAATCTTGGGTGCTCCCTTCCCCCTAAGAGTGGGACATCAAAACCAGCTAATTGCACATTAGTCTAGAAAGTTACAAAGAGTTTATAAATTATGATAAATAAAAAGGTATGTTCCTGTCTTGAGAAATAAAGTTTGAAAATTTCTTCTAACATGAGATGCAATATCAAGTATTATTAAAAGCTTGCCATCTATACATTGACTCTTCTGTGTTATGGTATTTCATAGGAAACAGAGGTGTTGCTGTTTTAAGGCAGTATGAAACTTCTTTTTCCATTGCAATTCAATCATGTATTACCTAGGTCTTCACCCAAACACTACTCCACAGCGGGAGCTTTGTGTACACTTGGAAATGCAGAGGCACACCGAGACATCACTAATAGTTCTAATTACTGCTATGCTCCTTGCTATTGAGTTTATGTCTTGAAGTGTTTCTTTAATAGCTGGACAGTCAGGGAGAGAAAAGCATTTTCATTAATGTCTAGAAATCTAAATAAATCTAAAAATATATAGCTACTTTTTGAGATTGTTGTCCTTAATAGTGCTCTGTGCTTAAGAGTTTCCATGGGTGATTTCAGATGCTTTTATTTTGGGGATTCCAGCTTTAGATAACTTGCATTATAAAAACCCAATGTTTAAAATAGGAAGTTAGTTACAATTTATCAGTATTTTAGAGCCATACTGTGTCTAGTGGTACCTGATCTGAAGCCTTGTCTGGAATAACTGTAGTGCCAGATTTCTGGAATATAGATAGATCCTTTTCTTTTTCTAGTTTTTTGTTGACTTTCTTCAGTCTGGAGACAAACTCTATTTCTCAGTGTCAAAAGCATCAGCTACATTAATTTCTGTGCTTGTGACAGAAACCACAGGATTCTAAAATACAGCATTTTAACTCTTCCTGTAAGATCCTGTTCACACAAGAAGATACCCCGCTTTCTGAATTATGATTTCACTTCTTACATTTGGACATTCCTTTTAAAGCTCTCCAGATGAAAAAGGCTGTGTTTATTAACGTCATCTTAATGATCAAAATGGCAATTTGGGACCAAAAAAACTATGTACAAAATTAAGGACTAAATACAATAGTAACTACTTTTTATTGGTAGTTACAACTAAAAGATAAAGAAATAGTAGGACTTACCTAAACATTTGTGATAATAAAACTGAAATTACATCAGTTTCAGAATTTTTCAATTTCATTATTTATGTCTATGGTAATACTGTGCATAGGACCTATCTTTCTTTATAATGGAGAAAGAAATATTTTTTTAAATTCAATTTAGAATTAAAAACTTTCTGTTTTCAGATTTTTCTTTCCTCTAGCTCTTTATTTCCTAAGCCCACTAATATTAGATCATCGAGAAAGATATTTTTGTCTCAAAAATATTGTGTCTAAATGACAGCTTGTCAAATTTCTAAGAAGGGTCATTTCAGTGTGGCAATACAGGCAATGTGAGCTACAGTCAGTTTACCACGCATGGCTTCTGCTGCTCAGGCAGAGAAGCCCATGCCCTCTTCTTTCCACATGAGACAGTTCTTCATTAACTTCTCCAACGTGAGTCTTTCTCACTAACAACAGATCTCTACAGCGAATACTTCAAGGCCAGGCTTCTGTGGCATCAGTCCCCCACAGGCTCACAAGTCCTACCAGGACACCTGCTCCAATGTGAGCTCCTCTCTCCATGGGCCTCCCATAGGGTCCCAACCTCCTCTCAGGCATCCACCTGCTCTGCCCACAGGCTGCAGCTGGTTCTCCATGGGTCTCTGTGGGCTGCAGGATTACAGCTGCTTCACCACAGTCTACACCACAGGCTGCAGGGGGACAGCAGTTCCAGCACATGGAGCACCTCCAACCCCTCCTTCCTCACTTGTCTTGGTGGCTACAGAGTCCTTCCTCCCATGTGCTCTCACCCTGCTCTTCTCTGGCTGCAATTACATCTGTGCATAACTTATTTTTTTATCTTCCTCTTAAATTGGTTATTCCAGAGGTGTTACCACTATTTCTCACACACCCAGCCTTGGCCAGTGGCACATCTATCTTAGAGCCAGCTGATGTTGGCTCTGATGGACACGGAGGAAGCTTCTGGCAGCTTCTCACAGAAGCCACTCCTGTACAAAAATCCACTCCCTGCTACCAAAACCTAGCCATGCAAACCCAATACATTGGATTAAAAAAGCCAAACTAGAAGGAACTTATATAAGGGTGCCACATTCTTCATTGGAAAAAAAACCACCTTGCTGGAGAATTTGACCTGGTAGAAGAAAACCAAGAATCCTTATTTTCCTCAACTTAGGATAGCATAGACCAGCAGCTACCATCTCCCCAGCTAGAATGCCTTAATCTGCTTAGCAACATAGACCCTAAGTAACCTGCTTTAGTCTTGGCCTCATTGGCCTCATTGTCAGAGTCTTAGATTTTCATCCTTTGAATAAATGCATTGCAGTCTTTTATTGAATGTTTATTTGAAGAAAAACTTCACAACTAGCTTGGGGAAGAAATTCAAATCCGAGTCTATCCTTCCCTCAGGTAAGTGCTTGCTGAGCCAGAAAGTTATGGTCTGATGAGCCTTAAACTGTCTCTGTGCTGTGGCGCAGATTTGAGAGGAAAATTACCTAAAGTCTAATCATTCTAGGAAATAGACTTTAACATACAAACACAAAGAAGAGCGCTGAAGTGCATGTGAGAATGGCCTAACACAGGCTCATCTGCAAAACTGCACATCCATCCCTCAAATTTTTTTAAAAGAAAATAGAAACTTTCTGCTTTTCTGTAGAAGGAATAGATATGCATCAAGCCCCATGAAGCTGTGTGAATGCTTAACTAATCTAACAAATCCTTCAAGGTCTTGAAAGGCAATAAAGCCAGCCTCAGGCAAGTGAAACTGAATGCCTCCTCTACCTAACACCTATTCATGTGTTCAGATAAGATAGTTTAGACATTTAATGCCATGGCTCTGAATATGAATTGCATTGTGAGGACACAGCTCTTTGCATGAATGGTCCAGTATATTTGGAAAACTACCCTGGATTTAGGAATTCCTTTTATGAAAATCAGTAACTGAAAGTTAGCTGATGCAGAGTTGAACTTAAAAGAGTCAAGCATTTGCATTTAAAATTCTTGCTGGATGCCATTATTAGATTTTTTTTTCTTTGCAAAATCTGGTACTTCATTTCCTTGGAAATATTTCTACTTGTTTTCTTCTTCTTCCTCTTCTTCTTCTTCTTCTTGACACTATATTTACTTAGACTAAAGACTAAAACATTTTAAAGTTAACTCTACTACATGATATTTTAGTAGATATCCCATCTATTTTTAATAGGTTGATGAATTTATCATTAGAGTTTCACTATCCTCTATCTGGATTACTTTAGAGGCAGGAGAAGATCAAATCTTTGATTTAGTAGTGATTTAAATGCTGTACTTTCAAATCACAAGGTTATTTTGTTACTTTTTCCAAAAGCTACTGAGTGTTATAGGTTTTGTTAAGGTAGTTAAGTATTCCAAAAACAACACAATGTAAGTTAAAATGTGCTTTTGGGAGAAGAAAATAAACATAATGAACTGCTGTATTGTTTGTCCAATCATGCTTCCAGAATTTATTGCACCTTGGGAATTAATTTCTAGGAGGAGAAAACTCTGCAATAGTGTTTCCATACTACCATGTACTTGGGAAACAAATATTTTGCCTTTTGTAAGAAATAATATACATTATTACAGAATGGATGTATATTCATACAATAATACAGAGATAAATAAAAAGACATTCATTGAATAGGTTAAAACAGGGAAAAAGAAATCATAAAATGTATTAGAAATGAGCTGATGCTCCCTAATTTAGCTCTTATAATTACAGAAACTAGATTATTTTTAAAATTTTAAACTGTACCAACAACTTCTTTTTGTAGATTCCTTTAGTATTCGAGGACTTTGCATTTATGGACATATCTTCCCTTATGGGTATGGAGTCACATTTACTCCCAAGAGCTACCATGATGCCTTTTACATCCCTCCAGGGTGTAAAATACAATAACAGTGTTTGTAAAATATTCTGACATTCAGCGTTAGGAATGTCACACCAAAGCAATGAAGCTCTCTCTTAATTACATATCCTGAAAACTATTTGCATACAATTGCCAGTAAAAAAAAAAAGGGAAAACAGTGGTTAGCCAGACCAAAGCCACAAAGACAAAAAAAAGGAAAAGGAAAAGGAAAGGGAAAGGGAAAGGGAAAAAAAGATAAGAAATAAACCAACCAACCAACCAACCAACATCCTGCTCCTAAATATCCTTGATCTGCTTATATTTAAAAATCTTAAAGATTATTTTAGGCTGGAAACCATAGCAGGAAAGTCAATGACAGTTTTGTTATTTTCATATTATATATGTTGTTTTCATATATATATAAATATATCTTTGGGTAATGGTTGGTAGCCATTTATTCAAATGCAAACACTTCCCTCCAGGAGTCCCTCCAGGATCACTAGTCCTAACTTACCCAAGAAGCAGCTTTGACCTTTTTTCTTGGTCAAGATATTATTGCAACTGCTGTAGTGTCTTTCCAGATATGTGATGATATTTCTCGAGTTATTCAAATACTGAGTTGTTAATCTACTCAAACTGCAATATAACTTCATTACTATTAAGGCAACAATCAGAAAACTTTCCCTATAATAAGTTTTAATTTTAGATACATATAAATGCCAGCCATACTTCAAGCAAACACGGGAAACATACATGCTGCTCAGTATCGATTTGCAAATAAGGAAAGACAAAACACCATAAATTTCCACACAGATAGTATTTTTATGGTAAAGAAAGGAGTCAAAGTCATAACAACTTTTATCCATACTGAACATTTTAAAGAAAACCTGAGAGAATTTTACATCTGAAGAAATCACCTGATACATAAATATAACTAAGAATACTCCATGTATTTCACAAGTTAATTTGAAAAAATTTCACAAGACAGAAGAGGTAAAAGTGTTTAAAATTCTACCCCTCCAAGGAGATCCTTTCTATCAAGCCCTGGATTTAGTTAATTTTTCTACTTTCTGAATTTCAGAAAATTGTTCAGAATTCTCTTTCTTAGGCACTTTTCTTTCCATCATAACTGAGGCCCATATCTCTGCTGCATTCTTGTCACAGTAAGGATGCTGCATAAATTTAGTGATTCCAGTTCTGTACTGTGCCATAGTCACATCTATCCCTATTTTGAACCTCTTCTTACCAAGCAAATATAACTGCAGTAGTGAAATTTCTCACTCCTTCCACTTGACCCAACAACTCTTCCTACTTTTCTTACTATTCTCTCATACAAAAAAAAAAATTCTAACTGTTAGTAAAATTCAAAATACAGGTATGTTGGTTTGATATTGGTTGATATTTGGGAAGAAGGAAGAAAACCATTCAAATAAATGGTTTTCTTTAGAGAGGCTCCTGGGAGCTTCCTCTGTGCCTAGAAAAGGCCAATGGCTCTCTATTTCTGAGAATTGACAGCTTTGTAAACCATTGAGAAGCTGGGTCCGCCTCTGTGAACATTTTAAACACATTTTAAAACCAGGAAGTTCCAAAGGCCCTTCTTGCTTCTGGCCTCAGGAGGTGCCTGAGCTCTGTGGGGCCGGCCCTGCTCTGCTGCAGCCGCACGGCCGGGCCGGGCCGGGCCGGGCCCCAGCGGCTCCCGGGCGGGGATGGGAGGCCAGGGGGGCCCCGGCCGGAGCTGGGCCAGGTCACAGCTGCTGAGATCTCGGCAACACCAGGCCCTGCCTCTGCTCTTTTTTCTGGCCCATGCCGAGCCGGGATCTCTTGGGGCTCCGGGCCGGGCCAGGCTCCCTTCAGAAAAAGAGAAAGAGAAAGAGAAAGAGAAAGAGAAAGAGAAAGAGAAAGAGAAAGAGAAAGAGAAAGAGGAAAGAGAAAGAGGAGAAAGAGAAAGAGGAAGAGAGAGAGAGAGAGAGAGCCCAGCTGACCAACACCTGCCGGCCTGGGTGAAATGTGAACCCTGACAGTGCACAGATGGGACCTGCAGAGCATGATTCTTCCCTTGGGTAAGAGAAAAGCACAGAGTGACAACATGAAAACACCAGGGTCAGTTAAGAAAGAGTTTACGTTTCAGATGAAAGGAGAATGAGGAGATGTCTTAGTATTAGAACTGAAAATTCTTTTGGTAATACCATAGAGACAGACTATAATAAACTATAGTATTTCCTTTTAATTCATGAGAGAAAACAAGTATGGGGGGATGGAGTGTTCAAATTGTGGATCTGACCAGAGGCAGCAGATGCTGAAGAAGCAGTGACGCTCTGAGGAGCTTGAGCAGAGAGAGATGAGAGTGAAGACAACTCTGTGTCTCAGGGAGAAAAAAAAAAAGACCTCTGTTTGCAGAGATGAAGATTGTTGCAGAAATCAGAGAAGAGAGCCTTTCCTTTGAACAGCTCATCCTTAAAAAATGACACCCCATAAGCTGACATGACCCATTCACTCAGTTGTGAAAATGGAAGGAATTTCACAATAGCAGAAGTTTTTCTAAACTGAGCAGCTGCTGTTTGTGAAGATGCAAAGCCATGAGAAGACTGTGTTCTTGTGGAGATTTCTCCATAGTGTTGCAAGAAAAAATTCCTCACCCTATAAGAACTGAGGAAAGACTGTTGTAAAAGTGATAACAGATTTAAAATCCCAAGTTTTGTCTTATGTTGTCAGTTGGAAAAGGAAAGAAGATGGGCAGGGGAGGGAAAGTATTCTTGAAATTTCATTCTGATTTTTTTCTTTTTCTATTCTTTTAGTTTTTTTAATAAAGCTTTCTTCATAGCCTTAAGATTTGAACCTGTTCTTGCCCTTCTCCTAAAATCATATCTCACAGCAAGAGAATGAATAAGTGCACTGGTGAGTTTAACTAGCTCTAAACCCACCACATTTATTTGGTGCAATGGCCAAGAAACTGAAATTGGTGAATCTAAACCACTACAACGGGTATACATGAAATTGCTGTATGCCACAGCTAATCGATTTTAAGACCTATGTATTCTGCGTCTAAGGGGAATACAGTACTGTATTACAGAAATGGAAGGTTAAAAATGTTTTTTCTGCACTGAGATAATATTTTCCCCCCTTTTGTGGCTCATTAGATGAAATTTTACATTGTTTAGAAGATATAAATTGGGAAGTGTGAGTTTTGTTTTAATTTTTAAGAGACTTTGCCTTAACACAATTCAAAGAATGTTTAGGTAACATGTAGAGAAAGAAAGAGAATGCAATGGCACAGAAGAGGTGATTCAAAAGGCTTTTGGAACCAGTTGGTCTTTGACTTGACAAAATAATGAGTGTAGGTTGCAAGAATTCCTATGAAAATACCTGTGCAACAAGAAATATAGCTCTATAACTGCCCTTCATTACACAAGAAGGAGACAGGATGTATTTTTCTTAGAAATGCCTATTCATGCTTGCATTTCCTTCTTACAGAAGTCTTGGCTTCATTTTCTATACTCAAAATGTAAACAAAAAAAAAGTATTTTTCTATCCTGTGGTAAATGTTCAATCTGTACTGTCACCTACTGTGTACAGTCACTGGCAATTTCATGTGCTATTATTTGTAACGGTGTGGTAGCATAGAGCTACCCAAAGTTTTTCAGCCAGTGGTACATAGCACAAAATACAAAACTTACTGTGAAGAATTCATCTGTGTGTTTAGAATTCCATACTTTGGACTTGATGGCTTCCTAATGCCCTAATGCCCACTTTTAGAATTACTTCTTCGCTTAGAATTAGTTTAGAATTACTTCTTCTGCCACTGAGGAAAGTTACTAGTTCTTGTCAAACTCCTGACAGGCTTTTTCAAATGGGCATAAACACAGAGGAGTTTGGTTGTTCTAGGCAATATAAAACCATGCTTTGAAGATATCTTGCATATATATAGCTGCACTGTCATGGCAGTTATCACTCAGCTAATATACAGAGGTGAAAAGTTATTCCTAACCTCTTCCAGTAACATCCATTCCTGAGTAACAGGAATCTGTAACAGGATATCCCAAACAGTGCTAGTATTCAAATGTAAAGATAATGTAGGAACATCTGGCTGAAATAACTATTTTAATGATTACCTCAACATATCTTCATAGCACTTTTAGCTATTGTTGCATTTGTGAAGTCACACAATGAATTGTGTTGCATTGTTGCATTTGTCAGGAAGCACAAGGACGTGTACTCATATAGACAAATTCTGAAATGCATCAACAGACTGTCTTCTGCTGCTCTGAGATATGTCATGTAAGCTAAGAAAGAAGCTATTTTGTAATAGTTCACAAATAGCATATTTAAAGTGTCTGGCATAGCCAAGGTGTTATATTCATTAATGCATACTAATCTAGTGAATGAAAATCCAAGCTTTAGACAGTTTTGTCATCTTAGATCCAACATGTCTTGCCTCCTTGTGACTTTTAAAGTTTTAGTTAGATTGTTTCTTCATTTAGATTTATATCTCTCTGGACCTTCAGAGCAACGGAAGCACTGACATGTGTGTGTGTTTCAGGTTTAGAAAAAGTCTAAACCTCTTTACTTAAAGTCCATGCTTAGAGTCATAATTTAGAAGAAACAAATTTTCCTTGTCTTCTTCTTACTTAGTCTTGGATGATCTTGTGATCTGAAATAATTTTTCTTTGCAAACAGCTACTGAATTATCAAATTAGGTTTTCTTGGAAGACATGAAGGTGAATAAATAATTTTGTAGTTATACAACTAAAACATTTATGTAGAGATTTTCAATACTAGAGGTTGCATATTGTTATATAGCTAATTAGAAAAATTAGGTCTTATTACATTTAAAGAACAAAAGTAACAAAGCATATAAAGGGGTACCAAATAGCGTTCTCATGCTTGTTATCTCCTCTTCATCCATTATATTGTTAAGATTTTAAGAACTTGTTGATCACCAATAGAGGAAAACAACTACATTAAGTCATGTTCTGTAGTAGTTGCCCACAGGAAATTGTATATCTACATCAAAAATTCTTTGAAGGAAAATAAATATATTTTATTCCTTAATGCCCTCCACTCAAAAATTTCACTTTATAGGAGCATATACAAAAAAGTATGTTCAAAGGATATCAAAGTCAAAATTACCTGGTCTAGGAACAGTAATCAATATAAAACAAAGTGAAAAGAGTAAGTATATAATACCTAGGAACTCAAGATGCAATGAGCTCAGATATGATGGATAGACTTTTTTGAAAATCTTTTCCATCTGAAAAAAAAAGCATCCCCTTTTTAATAGAAGCATGCCAGATGCTTCAGCAGAACCTCCATTTGTCAATCTGATAGAAGACAGTGTAATTTACTGCCTGTGATGTTAATGATAGTGCCTAGATCTATGAAAAAGGTCTGAATCATTTTTTTACAAAAGCTTGGTGGGCGCTGAATTACAACAAAAAGAGGAGAGGAAGTCTTGAGATTGATGGTGTGTATCATTCTGTTATTTCAAGAAATATATGACCACTGTGGTTCCATTGTACTAGACTCAGCGAACCAATTTATGAATTAACAAGTGTCAGTGTGAAGTAGCAGTTGATAAAAACAGCATGTGTTAATCAGTGATTTAAGAAAACATTTGTGCATTGTAGAGTTCCATTCATAAAGAGCACATAATTGAGGCTGATTTTTTTGAAAAAAAGAAACCAGTATCTGCATTTAGATCTGAGTATTCTTTTTCTCCAAAAATGAATCTGTCAATCAAATTATATTGAAATGCCAAATTAAGTAGAGTCTTGTCCTAGTAACCTTACAATGAGACATGATAAAGCTACCTACACATTAGAGTTATTAAAGCTAGTACTCCCATTCTCTTTACATTTTTCATTCAGGGCTAAACAGGAACAGGAGAGAGAAGGTGTAGATAAGTTGCATCCCCATTTGCAAAAGCTCCTGACCATTGTCACTTGGTGTTTGGTTAGTGCCCTATCTGTTCTACAGCTGTATAAGGGCAGCTATAAGAATATCTGGGGCATAAAAATAATAATGGGTTATCTATTGCATAATTCTGAAACCACAAGACTTACACGTATGAATATGTACCTTGTGCTACTCTTTGAAAAATAAGGAATCTATCCTGCTTTAAATATTACAAATAATGAAATAGAACCAGATCTAATCTGTGCTTTAAAATATTTTACTTCTTTTCTAAGTTGGCCCATCACTGCACAAACAACCCAAAAATTTCTTCCTATATATCAGTATTAAGTCAAAGCTACTTTTTTTTACAAAAACTTAGTTCAACAATTATGATAGGCATACAATGAAAAATGAAAATTAAAACCACATATCATCAGTCTATTTCTACATATATGACTTCTGCTGAAGTGAATAAGTGCTTTATTACATAACTGATGAGGTAATTAAGATCATGCCTTTTTCTCCCTATGCCTGCTGATTAATTCTAAGATTAGTGTTCAGTTTAATGTAGAGCTTCACACAATGTTTCAGTATCATGCTGTAGATAAATTGTTGAAGTCCTGAGCATTAAATCAATAGGTCTTCTGTCTTGTTCAAATAACAAAGTTTCCCTTAGGCAAAGCCCATGCTGACATCCTAGTGTGAAACTCATTAAGTTTCTTGTGGACTAAAATATGACATGTTATCTAATAAATAATTAATACCACATGTTATAAATAAAAAGAAGGGTACTTAATGAAAGAAGAGTTTGATTTTTCACTGTCTTAGAGTTCAGTTTAGAGTAAATACAAACTTGGAACAACATAAGTAATTTCTATTAAAATTAAAACAAAAATAAATTTGGAAAGATCAGGTTGGATAATGGAAAACTACTTCCAAATATATATATATATACATAAAAAGATGGAGATAGTTGCACATACAGATAAAAATATTTCTGTAAGAAAGGCAGGAAGGGGAGGGAGAGAGAAATTGAAGGAATTATGTAATAGAGACAAGTTCTTGTGCTAAACTCCCAGTCTGGTAAAGACTGTCAAGAGAAGAGTTTATTGCAAACAACAACTTTTGAAGAAGCAGGCTAACTTAGTAGAGTAAATGAAAGCCCAAATGTCAACAGTACTGTTTACTCTGAACTCTCATAAGACTGCATTATCACCCCTCAAATTTTTTCTTAAATACATTTATTTCTGGAAAGTCTGAAGTTAATAAGTTAAAATATGATGAAGAGAAGTTAGTACAGAAGAGAAATAACCCATGAACAAATAGGAAAATAGTTGGAGAGAAAAGCTGCAGAAAGGTTCTTGTCAATTAGAAAAAAATACTGAAAGGTAAAGAAGATTTTTTTCACTGTGGAGACATATAAGAAATCTCGTTTGTTATGGAAATGATCCTCTTCAAAAAACCTAGAGACCAGTCATAATCAAAATCTTTTATATTTTTCCTGCTTCTTTTTGTGATCTATTTAAGAAGTAAATTGCAGAACAGTGAATACTGTCCATAAGGAATTATTGTCACTGGAAACAATACATATTCTTACTAGAAACAAATATAAAGATAAAAGGTATGAGGCATAGGAGGAGGTTCTATCAACAGAAGAAAATGTTCTGTCATTTTACCACTTAAAGTCACTCAAGTTTCTCATGCCCCTTAAAAATATTTTTTACCAGTGCTCAGTTCTTAAATGTATTTTATTCAAACAAAATGCTGTGTTCAGAATACCCAAGGAAAATGAGGAATACCTATTTTTTCATCAAAGTTTATGAAAGGAGAACAAAATATTGTGTTAGTTAATACTAAAGCTTTTAAGAGGCTGTTTACTCTCAGAGAAAATGGCCTTTAATAGGCACATATAGGAACACTGATTTTTTCAGTGCTTTTTCATATGTCTCCATCTACCAATCAACTGTAAACCCAGTGTTCAGACTGGCCTAAGAGCTGTGACCTTCAGAGTTTCTGACATGAAGTTGGTGATTACACAATCTCATACAAGGAGCCCTACAGAATGGATTTAAACGGTGCTGTTCAATTTTTAGTAGAAGCAGGTCTCACAAGCGCTTTAATTCCAGCTTCTCTTCTGTTAAGTTAAAGGCAACAGTATTCAAGGTTGTGACTGATTTTCCAATTAAATGGAATTATTTTATATGAGCTTTAGAAATGATGTCATTTGGTACCACACTGAGTATGATACGTGGCCAATGATTCTTTTCAAACTCTTTCCCCCTTTGTACATTTCAAACAAAAGTGAATGTAGTATACAGAATTTTGCTATCAGAGAAATAACTGTAACATTCTTCACATTATATAACACCTAATATCATGAATCCTTGGCTACATTATAGATTTAATAATAAAACTCAGTTCTGGCAATTGTATGCATGAATAACCCACTGAAGTCAATGCAATTATTTAGATTGAATTTATACATAAAAATTTGAAGAATTACTACAATACTTATTGAACAGAAATGTTACAAAGGTTTGCTTTTGTACTGTTTTAATTGAACAGTATCAGCTTAAAAGTCAAGCTGGTAATACATACAACCATATTTCAAGTCCCAAACAAAATAATTTATTATCAAGCATTTTTAATTCTCCTCCAAGAACAAAGCCCTAAAAGAAATAGGTTTCTTCCATAAGATTTACACTTTTTATTTGTAATGAAACATAAAATGTTTAAGCTTCATTACTGTGAAGGTCACTTTTGCAGACTGATGGAGATCTTTAAAGTCAGAACAACATGCCAAGCTGAAATACTGCCTTCCACTTCTTGTAGCTGAATGTTTTGGTTTTTTCCTTCTGCACTGCTGATATGTGATTTCTAATTGTTTTCTGATCATTCTGTGTAGTATCAAACCATTACATGGAGATGCTGGCTGTCATAATCAGGCCACAGTCAACACCCAGAAGGCAGGTACTTGGTTGATGAGCTGCTTTTTCTCACTCTGCTAAGAGACTCTACCACCCCAATAAAATCTCGTGTGCATTCCCACAGCCTATTGCCATCAGGACTTTGATGGAGCAGCAAAGATATTTGATATTAAAAAAAATAACTGTAAAATAAAAGTTACAGTCACGGAGTCCCATTAGAGTGTCTGTTTGTGGCCAGATCCAAAAAAATTTTCCTTCATATTTAAATCTTTATTTTCTTGAAAAATTTTTCATATAATGAAATTTTGCTTAATCTTAAAATGGCAATATTTCTTCATATCTTGATGTCTCTTTACAACTTTTGCTCTGATTTAATAGCAGTTACATTTTGATCAGGATTACATAAAATCAATAGAAACGTTGAAAAATAGAAAATGTTTATAATTTTAATTCATAACCTTATGAAATACTTCATAAAAATCTATCTGTTAACTTTGATCATTTTTTATTGTTTACATTAATTTAATTTCTTCACAAAAGCCATCTTTTAATATCAAGGTATCTTTAATTTGCTTTAAAAGTGGAGTCTAATGGAATTTTCTCAGATAACCTTTAACAGTTTAAACAGGTTAAATTTTAATGTCATTTATGTTGGAAAGGTGTTCAAAATATTATACTATTAAATGTTTAATGACATCATTATGGAAGATTTAGCTATTTTCAAACTAGACTCAGGAGGCCAGAGATACCATTCCACACTACTTCTTGAATCGTTAAATAGGTCTACTGAGATTTGTAATCTTTTCTAAAATTTAATAATAAGGTTTAGGTTGTTGCTAGGTTTGCAAAATATAGTATTCTTACACAGATGGGACTGCTAATTAAAAAGACTCTTGTGACTGCAAATGGGTTTCAGGGTGCTGCTTTTGTTCATGTTTGTATCATTAGGAAAATTTGGAGCAATCAACTATTTGTGTATTCATAATTATAATGTACATAAAGGACTACACTCTGTCCTGACTACTGCATAGAACTGTAAGAAAATCATATTTATGTGCAAGTGCTTTCAGCAGCTTAAATCTACAATATTGTTGCCACTTAAAAGAAACAGTCTCTGATTCTTGCCACTCAAACAGTTCAGTAATCGCACTGGTGCTATATCTCTTCTGAAGCAGTTGTTCCTTGAAATATCTGCAGATCATGTGTGCCAGGTATCCCAAAGGAGGGGGAAAAAAGTTAATTTTGTGAGTGATTGAGAGTGCTTTAAACAAACCATGTTCAATGGGAGATGAAAATTCATCTTTTGAAATGAAGAAATAGCAAAACATTTAAAATCATAATTGAAATGCGAGTTAAAAATGCATTGTCACCTAAGTAATATTTACATTAATTTATAATATGATTCTATTATAATTGATAATAGAATAGAGAGGCAGAAGGCATAATAGGGATTATTGAAGACAGATATACTGCAAAAGAGAATTCATTCTCTCTCATTCTGTTGTTCCCACATAACTATGTTAAAGCATAACTGAAATGTAATGGTTGTAAGGTATTTTACAGTTAACTTCTTTCTTGCATCCTTCAAAATTCAGAGAGAAAACATCAGAAAATAATATACTGTGTAAATTTAATGAGGTAGATTTTATTTATTGGGGTTTTTTTTGTTTATCCCCCACTAAAAGTTGTGGGGTTTATTATACTGCTCTAAAAAAAAATCTAGACAATGTTTTAATACCATTTGGGGAATTATTAAAGCATCATTATAAAAACAATGTGGAAGGAAATACTGGAGTCATGGTAATAGGTAAAACTTACTTTTCGAAAAACATTTTCTTCCTTTTCTATTTCTTTCTCTCCCGAGTGAACTTTGGATTTTAGAACACGTATGTGTAAACAAAGTTCACAGATTTAAAGATATAAGTAATTAAATCAATAAAATAGCTGTGCTTAATATGCTGCCAAGTAATATATCCCAAAAAATAACACATTTTCAGGTGCAAGTGCAAATAGAAATTTAATCAATCTAAAAAAGTCAATTTCTGTCTGAGAAAACTTACAGTAAGGAAAATGAAAAGAATTCTGTATGTTTTGCACTAACCAGCAGGGTGATATTCCTATTTCTTATACTTTAGCATAGCTCAAATTGCTACTTTAAAAATAATTTTATTCCCTTCCCCAAATAACCTTTTTGAGTATGGAAATGAAACAACTGAAACCCTTCAGGAGAAAATGAAATTGACAGTGTGTTGCTAATATTTACTTTACTTTGCTAACTGTCAATGTGCCTGTATATGTGGAATTATGTATAATTCAGAAATTTATGGCATATGCAAAAAAATTCATATACCTGTATGTATATTTAGCACAACAATTTCACTGCTTGAGATCTGATAACCCCATACAAATGGCCAAGATCAATGAAGGAATATGTGGCATATTAAAGAAAGAAATGTATTGCCAAAATCCACAGCTTTATCAGATGTATATCTCAGCTAAAGCGGCAGTCCTGTGTTATAGAACAGATAAGCTAATGACAATCTGCAGAATTTTTCCATCATTTTAGATTCTCTTGCAAGATTTCCACCTGCAGCACAGCCTTCTCTTCCTTGCTTTAGGACAATGCTGTGCAGATGATAATTTTTGTCTGAAAGGTTTAGTACCAAGACAAAAAAGATCAAAACATCAGATCTCTGAGTACAGCATTTGGATCTAAAATTTTCCTTCTGTTGGAATGCATTACCACTGGCAGAAATATTTTTTTCTTGCAAGTGTATTATATGTTTGCTAAATTATTAGAAAGCTTTAAAATAGGAAAATCTTCAAGCAAAAGATGTAATCATTCCTTATTCAAGTGCCAAGATTTATCGAAGACAATAACGATTTTCAAGAAATTAGGTGTATTTTGGGGTGGTTTGTTGCTTTTTCTATATGCAGACAACACAAATGTCCATATTAGTTCATGTATTTTATACCAAAATTATCTGATAAAAATATTAGAAATTTGGGGATTGATAAATAAAGAACATTTAGCTTAGAAGCTTCAATTTCCTTTCATATATCAAGTTTCAAAGGTGCAACTGCACTATGTGTTCCATAAAATTAATTAAAAAACCCACCATGAACAAAATGCTGTCAAAAGATAATTATAAGACACAATAATTCATTATTCTTAGAGTCATTAAACTCTTCAGAAGCATATTAAACACAGAAGACCAAAAATATAATTTGCTTTGATGTGTTTTTATATTATATTCTTTTTTATTTTATTTTTTAATCTATGGACCAAGCTCTGATTTCAGGGGAATGCTGACTTTTATGTCTCTTAAAATGTGAAACCTGAGGTTGTGGTATGCATTTAGAGAAGAGTCTGACTATTTTTCTCTAATCCAGTAAATAGGAAAAGAACTGATTTACAAAGGTAAAGAATGAACATTTCAATTATCAGTAACGTAAAAATGTGTAATATTTTTTAAGTCTAGTGATAGAAAGTAAGAATGCAGAATTAAAAGTGGGGAGACTAAATAAATAAGTAAATGCAGGCCATGCTATTTCTAACAACCAAACTTTGCCAATCCAGACAGCTACCAACATCCATGAGAGCAAGGAGCTGACACTGTTGATACATAAAGCTGATATTTGGCTTTTGAGTTGTAGCGCCTACTTTTACTACAATTATATTAAATTAAATGCTAAGTGAAGGATCAAAGTTATACTTCTGGATATATGAGGGCAGATGTTAGACTGTAAGTTGGAACGTGTAGCAAACGTAGAAGTAAATAGGATTCCAGATCATATAGCATATTGAAAGCTAGGGAGGAAAATAACGTCATGGAGTCTCCAGACCACATAAAGGTGTAGGTGAACTAGGGAAAACCTGGGAAGAAGTTTAAGATTGGGCAAAAGAGTAGTTTCTGAAAAAACTATCTTGTTTGTCCTGCTGCCCAAGAAGTAACAGAGTAAGATAGAAATTTCTGCAGAACAGTGTAAACAGAGTATGTTAGACTGAACTCACTGTACAATGACATTAAAGTTTCAGTATTCTGCTACAGTTTTTGTTTTATTTATAAAAAATATTTCTGAGATTTAAATTATTAAAAGCAAGAGAAACAAATTCAAAGATATTTCCTTTTGACATTTTGGATAGATAGAAAAAATTCTGCAGATGTAACAAAAGGTAATATAGTTTTTTGGGTAGTGATTCTCAATTTTTTATGAAGTCCACAGGGAAAACTGCAATTGCTCCCAGACCATTCTTCAGATGTTGATATACTGTAATTACTGCACAACTCTAGGCTAAAAAATAAGAAGTGTAGCAAAAGACTGTCTCATCAGAACCCTTAAGCAAACAATTTCACCAAGCTTTTACAATAATACAACACAATCCTTGAAAATTGCTGAATAAATTTATGTATTCATTTTGACATATTTTTAATTTAGTGAACTAGAAAATTCCATTTTCTATGAGCAATAGTGGCATAAAACAGTGCAAATTCTGCCATTCTCTGAATGTGTAATATTGTTTTAGCAACAGTGTTCCTAGTTAGAGAACATGAATGACAGGACTGAGTCCTAAATTCAGTTCTGTTATGTAAAAGAATCAAATGCTGTATAATGACATAAAAGGCCGGTGTTAATACACGTGAATCAGTACATATGGCTGTACTGTACTAGGAGGAATATCTCTAATGAGTTGACCTAAACCAGAGCAACAAAAACATGCCATTTGTTCATCGGATAACCTGTGCTGATGGTATTTCCCCTCAACACATGCTGCATATCATGGAGTAGCTTACACTTCACCCTCTGTCTTCAGAACACCTAGGGTAAGTTTTCTTGCTTCTGTTTTATCAGCTTAAGAGACAATTTTCCTTCAAGAGTTAATAGTCATCATCTCAAAAGGGCTAAAAGCCACTTTCCCCAACATAGCTCACTAGGAAGTCTAGCTTCCTGACCCCAATTCTTTTCGATTTAACACTCATCATTAACAGCATCATAATTAAAAGCCTAACTGTATTTCTCTTGTAAACCTTCTTTCAAGAATTTTATAGAAATGTCAATTTGCCATAATTATTTCTCTAAAGTAAGGGGATTGTCATTTCCTGTACCATAAAACTTGATTTTCGAACTTCCTTAGATATTTCAGATAATGTTCCAGCATCATATACTAGAACATAGTATGTAATGCTGAGCTTCATTTAGTGACCTGTATTCAAAATCAAACATCTTATTCCCTCATAACACAAATTATTAGTGTATGTTAGAAAATGAAATTACAGAGTAAGCTAAGGTGCCTTCCCACATATAAAGAGGAAGATGTTCCTAATATGCTCTCAAATGAGGGCATGCATTTCCCCAATAACTGTGAGGGAGGAGAAAAAAGCATGTAGGGATTGACATATGCACATCGTTGCTTTGTCTCCAGCTTGGTATTCAGCCAGATGTAGAGATTTGCCTAAAAGAGTACTTCTCACACATCTTTAGCATTTTACAGATAATCTTACAATTTGAAATCAGTTAATCCAAAGAAAATAGGGGAACCCTTCTCCCATGAGCACAAGTGATAATTTCAGCTACGCTGCTTTTGTGGAATTCATCTGCTATCAGTCACCAGTGTTTAATTATTCCTGCTTTTAGGTTATTGTCTTTCACTCAGCTCTCTCCATAGCTCAGTAATATATTACAGTCTTTTCTCCCCGTATTGATCTTTCTGTTGCCATTCTTGCGTCAAGGTTATAAGGCTGCACTGCATATCCACACAGGGTCTAAAATTAGAGGTAAATAGAGCTAGCATGTTAAATACCTTGGTAGTACATCACACTCAGTTCTGAAATTACTTCTGAGTTTTCTGTCTATTGTGTATTCAGTGTAGATTTAGGATGCTGTTTGAAGTTACACAAATGCATATGGCTTGAGAGTTGTCTCTCTGACTTGTGTCTTTCCCAGCATGATGCTGCTGAAGCCCCTATAAGCAGAGTTACCTGAAATATTTTTGTAAGGAAAGAAATATTCAAGTCATTCTTTAGTAAAATTATTTTCTATGATATCATACCATGAAATAAACTAAGAAGGTCAGTTTTGGTGACTACTTGTTACAAATTTCAAGTACCAGCCTCATTCATGGATAGAATATTTTACAATGATAGTTACTGCTGCCATGTTCTCATACACTTCTGGGATGGCTGGATAAACTCCAGCATGTTAACTTAGAATTTCATCATGTTGCATTGCTTTGGCTCTGCCAAGAATTGACAAAATAACAAACATAAATACTGCAAAACAAGCCCAGTTTCCAGAATGCAGCAGCGTATGCCAGCCAACCAGAGCTGATAGAATATAATGCTTTGGAATTCAGCTTTGCCTTACGTAAACCTTAAACTAAATTAATGAGCTACTCTTTATGCTTTCCAAACATGGTATTAGAACATTTCTGCAATTTTTCTTTCCTTTGTTTTCTGCTATAATCACTGTCTTGCTGTGGTGGTGCTTCAGTCTGCCATTCTTTGTCAAGAGCAGCTTTTCAAGCACTTTCACCCATTCTTGTGGCAGTGGCAGTCTTCTGTGAGATAAAGACGAAGCAGAGCTATATGTTATCATTCTGGGCACTTGCCTGTATGTCACTGGAGCAGTTCTAATATTGCCTGCATGCAGACTTTCAATACGGCAGCCTAAAATCACAGATCTCACTTCAGAGTCCTGCAGAAGAATCTAGTTGCAGATATGAAATTTCTCATACTTGCACTGCCCTCCTCTAGGGAAACAAGGCCCTCACTGATCTGTAATATTTTCCTTTCAGAAATGTCAGAAGTACAACTTGAACAAAATTCTGAAGTGTAAATCATCCACGATAACCTATAATTGGGACAATATACCATATTGTATACTCATATAGAAGTTTACTCTTACAAAAAATTTAAAATTGATATCTTGTGGCAACTAACCAAAAGTAAATAGCTCATCCTCGATACATATGTTAGTCTGTGCTGAAAAGAGAAAAATGATAAATACCACCTTTTTTGGTTAAAAGTTTGAAGGGACAATGAAGCAAGTCTATTTGATTGCTAGTTTAGGGAACAGAAATAACCGTTTGACAAATCTTTCCAGATTGTTCAGTGAAGTAGAAAGATTGGCACCAAAGATTCAGCTGCCATCAAAAACTGACAGAGAAGTTTAACTCTCTAGTTCACTGGCAGCTTTAAAGAGTGCTGAGGAAAATATTTTTAAGGCCTTAAAAAGTCATAGGCAAGGATTGTGGATGAATTCCTCATATTTCCTTAGTTCAGTATCAATCTTCTTTTTCTATCAGCTCAAATCCAAATATTACTCTTCTTTATTCTAGGAGGTGTGGACAGCTGGGTTCTT
>VWYI01029653.1:5544-22328 GCA_013399455.1 Anthoscopus minutus | reverse complement strand
CTTTAATTCATGAGAGAAAACAATATGAGAAAAATAGTTCAGTGTGAACTTGATTAGAAGTAATAAATGACCAGAAACAGTAGATTTTTAAAGTAGTAGTGATGCTTTTGAGAAGAGGAAGATTTGTGTTTCTTAGAGATGAAGATGATTGTAAGAATTGGTAAAGTGAGTTTTTTCTTTTGAACAGCCTATCTTTAAAAATGACACCCCATAAGTTGACAATGACCCATTGACTCAATAAAGAAAATGAGAAGAGTTCCACAACAGCAGAGTTTTTTTCTAAACTGGGCAGCTGCTGTTTTGTAAAGATGCAAGCCACAGAGAGCTGTTCTTGTAGACATATCTCCAAAGTGTTAAAAAAAAGACTCCTTGCCCTATAAAAATTAAAAAAAAATTATTATAAAAGTGATAACTAATTTTAAAAATCCCAGATTTTGTTTTATGTTGTGAGGTGGAAAAGAAACAAGTGAGTAAAAGAGAGAAGTGTTCTGAAAGTTTCATTTAGACTTTTCTTTTTCATTTTCTTTTTAGTTTGTTTTGTTAATAAATTTTCCTTATAGTCTTAAGTTTAAGCCTGTGTTTTCCTTTCCTCTAAAATCATATCTCACAACAAGAAATAAGTAAGCTTGCAAGTTTTAGCTAGCTCTAAACCCACAACCCACATTTGTTTAACTTGTATCTCTAACTTCAAGATTTATTCTCAAGTAAAAAATAAGAAAGATAAAAATGCCTGTGTCAGTGGATCCAATGTGATAGTGCCGTAACAAAAATAAAGCCTAGACAGCTTTTTCTGTCTACATCACATTTCTTCCTTTGTGTCACCTTACACCCTGTCTATTTTTAATTGTTATGGCTTTGGTTGCCATTTCTGTCCAATTTCAGACTTCTTTTTTTAAGTCTTTGAACTTTTAGCTGTGACTTGGATTGTCTGATTCAGCCTTTTGAGACTGAAATCTCACCTGGCCCTATGAAAATTCATTTGAAAAACCAAGGAGAATATTTAACTTATTAAACAAACATTCTAGATTATCCTTACTGAATTGTGCCTAATCCCTCCAGAAAATGAGACTGATCCATCCAGAAAGGAATGACTGGAAATGTGCTTGCACTGAGTCCTGTTGTTATTCCCATCACAACTCAAATGGACAGGCTCTGCCTCAGACCTGCCTGCAGCTTACAAAGGTAGAGCTGCATTACATTTTGTCATAAAGATACGTGACCAAATGAAATTAATACTGCACAACTATGCAGAATTGTAGAGAAGCAATACTAAACCCTTCTTCCTCCATAAAATTTGTTTCATTGCATAGGGGAGGAAATAATTTTGAAAGAGCATCAGTAGCTGGGAAGGCTGGCTGTCTCTGACACTATACCAAAGCAGATCCAAACCTTTTCTCATTGCAAACAAGAAAATTTAATATTGATACTTCCTGAATTCACTTGAACTTTCAGCTATAAAATGAAGCCAGACTGCAGCACAAGTGTATAGCTGCTGTGTTAGTAGAGACACGATTTCTCTTTGGCCAGGGGAGAGAAACACCCTGTCACTGGGACAAAGGAGAGCCGTGTCTCCAGCAGCACAGAAAGGCATGAGTTTTCCTTGAAGATCTTGATTCATCTGTGAGTTTTCTTTGTGTTTGTAGTGGCAGATATTTACATTAGGCACATGATATTCTTACTGTAAACATTGTTGGAAGACAAATAAAGAAACCAACAATCCAATTTTCAAGGAAAAACAGAGAAGGCATTCTGCCTGAATGCAATTTTACCTCCTACACTGACCAGCTAAATTCATCTAGGGATTTTAAAATGGTAGGGCATACATAACTAGCAGGATAAATAACCTGCAAGAGTATAATTTTTGCTTTAAACAAAAATACTCCATGCAAACACTACAAATGTATTGGAGAACAGACATTCATGTTGACAGCTGAATCCTTCAACTCTGAAATCAATACATGCCTTGCTTTCTACAGAACGTGTGCAAATGTACAGTAATAGTACTCGATTCATGTAATTAGAATAATATTATAATTAAGGACTCTATGACATGATTTCTGCTCCTAGAATCTGATCTAATTTCTGTGAGAAATTCTCTTGTCCTATTATTGGGCTGTACAACAGACCCACAGTAATTCAGGTCCATGAAGATCAAAAGAAAGGTTTTCAACAGAGCAACAGGCATCGGTATCATTCTTTCATAGTCCAAATAACAGTGAAGTAAGATGGAAAGGATACTAACTGATCTCTCAGGAACATGGTACAATCGGAGGGATGATTTACTTAAACCAATACTGTCTTTGTCACTTACTTATCTCTCCCCTAATCTGCATGTATGGAGCTTTAAAACCCACAGTGATAAGCCAGTTTCATTAGTCTTTGTTAACATTGTTTATGTACCCTGGTTGAGGGTAGAAGACAAGTAAAAAGTCAGTATTCTATCCTATTATTACCACATGACTGAAACACATAACACATTTCTTAAGCATGTAAACCTCGTTACAAACAGGATGCTCTGGAACTGTGTCTTTTTTTATTAGAATTATATGCACAAAATCTACTCAGGATGTTTTCAGTCAGGCCATGCCAAATGATCCATGATTAACCAACAGCATTACCTCAATTTGCCTGACAAAAGTTGAAATTAAATTGCTTAAAAGAAACCCAAACAAACTTGTACACTTTATTTTCTATCAAGAAAATATATTTAACAGAAACGAGAGAGGAAAAAGCTTTGCTGTAATGGGTTTTTTGTGGGGCTTTTTTCTGTTTGTTTGTTTTTAGTGAGAGCAAATCAATTCTGGCTAAAACAGCAAGAAGGGGAAGAAGGGAAAAAAAATAAACATTTTTCCAAAGAGCCCTGAAGTCTTCTAAGGGAAGGTGACATATGACGCAGTCTCCACTTTGTTACCTCCATTTAAGTGTGTGCTTTGCAGTTTGGGTTAGCCACTGAAGAGACAGCAATTCAGTTCATCCCTAAGCACACACTTAACTTCAGTGTACAAAGGTAGCCTCAATTATTTCAATGAGAATACTCCCGTAAACAGTGTAATTCAGAAATGTTTGCAGAACTGAAGCCTTTACTTGGCCATGTGTTTGAATAGCTTCACAATGATGTCTGTTTTCCATATCAGATATAAACTGCTGTTACTCTTTCACAAGGAATGAAAGTGTTAAAATGTTAAAGAAATAATTGCAGTTAGGATTCTATTTTTTGAATACTTTGCTACAATAATAATAATAGCAATTTATTGTCCTTTTTATTGAAATATTATTTGCCTGACTTGTAGTGTTTCTTTTGGATAAAATTCTTCCTCTCTCTCAGATACCATATTTCTGTCTGGTTTTAACACTAGATTTACCTAGGTCTGTTTTATATTACTGTGTTAGCTTTTAATCTTACTAACTTTTCCAGATATACTTCATATTGGTATATAAAATTATACAGCATTTTTGGTTTATTTGCTGTTGAACTGCTGAACAATAGAATTTTAAACTCATTGACACTTGTTACAAAATCCAGCCACGAGTTACCTGCAGGCAGAAATGCATTTGCCTGTTGACTATTGTGCTCTTATTTAAATAAAAAAAATTCAAAAATGTCTGCGATATTCATTACCTGTTATACTCATCGGTAGATATTTATCACTGGAAACAATAGATTGCATTGCAACAGATTAACTGTTGTTACATTTCTCAGGTTTTTTCATACTTTTTTATTCTACACCTTTGTTCTTCTGACATGGACTTTTATAATCTTTCACTGTAGTAATAAATCCCACTATAGGGGACTAAAGTACTGAGCTCTTTAAGGACTTCCAGCATAGCAAACTACTTCTTTTTTTTTTTTCGGTTTTTTTTACCATTAATTCATTATTTGTTAAACAGTGCTTACTTAAGTAAGGTATCAATACCTGACTACTTTATGTCCCAATATGATTACAGTCATTGTCTAATTTGTTACTAAAACGCTTGTCTAATTTGTTACTAAAACGCTTTTGAGGTTGTTTCTCTGAGAATTTGTATGTTATAATACATAAAAATAGAACATGAATTCCACTGAGAGGAAAAACTGTAGAAAGGACCAGCACTTTTATGGTTGAAAACAATTCCATTGCAGCAGACCATGGAGATCAGAATATAGCTACAGTTTACCATAAACCTACACTCTTTTTAAGCATTAGAGTTACACTGCCTATTTTAAAAATGAGTAATATGTGAAAATGTGGGAACAGCAGTGAAGTTTCAGATTTTTCATACATTGCACACAGGAAGTTTGGAATTTTGTGTCTCTTTCTTCAGAAGCCTTCAATATGAGCTATCAAGCGCCCAGTAGTTACAATTAACCCTGTCCCATGACTAATATTCTGTTTTAAATGTGGATTAATGAGAAAATTGTAACTGAGTGCACATTGGCACAAAAAAAAAAAAATAGATTTGCTGGTTAACAACGAATCTAATTTTTTGTCTCATTTAACAAATGGCATATGGAATTTCTGAAAGGCATATGGTACTAATTAAACATGGTATGAGTCCCCCAGTCAGTATAGCCATGAGGTATCCAAAGAATGTTTCCCCTCAGTATACATTATCTGTGTATTGATCTGATGGTCTGATTGGATAAAAGCCTTGGAAGCAAACAATGTTAAAGGATTTGGGAACTGTACTTCTATTCTTATCCATATGAATGCTGCAGTTGCCAAGGAAAACTGAGATAGTTAATAAGCAAGCAAATTAGGAACTAATCAGGACCAGTTTATTTTCCATTCATTCATTAACCACTTATTTTAGTGTTTATTTTCAATCTTTGTTTTTACATTTAGAGCACTGTTCTATGATTCTTATGGCAGAAACCACAAAATTAAAGTAATTGTCCTATTTTTTCAACAGAAACAATCAACTAGGTTCTATACATTTTAATAACTAACAAACACCTAAAAGTAAGTTATTCATTTGACTTTGAAAATTCTGATATAAACAGTGTGTATAAATACACTTTCATGTACCCAATATCAATAGCACTAATTAAATATTTGTTCTACTATCTTTGTTAGATATGGGTAAATTACTAACTGTAAATGCTAGTCCACTGCTATATAACTTTAATTCTCTTTCCAATTCAAAGATATCAGCTTCCTCTAGCATACAGTGGGACAGCTACTGAAAAGATTAATAATTGAATGCTATGTTTGTTCTGATTCATCATGATCACTTCAGGTAAAACTAACAGCAGCAGTGTATTCCCACAGTCATTATCGGGCTTATACTATCTTAAGCAAAATGAAAAGTAAAATGGTTAAGCCCCCTGAGCTAAAATGTGAAAATGGTAGATGGCCTTTTGTTAACCAGAGTATTTCTGTGCAAAAGAACATCAGAGTCTCAACATCACTACGTCTAGCATTGGTGGTTATTTTTATAGAGACACTTCTTGAAGAGTAACAGAGCAGCAGTTTGTGGCTTGAAAGGTAGCAATGACTCCTTTGTAGTTCCAGTAAATTTCAGAGTAGTAAAAAAGACAGTACAATTTCAATAGTGCTCTGAATTGGCCAACTTACTCAATCTACCACCACCTGCTAAATCTATTATCACCACTAACACAAAGAAATGAAAACTGCTTCCTAGTCCCCCAACAGCAAAATATGCACTCTGGTTTTGATAATGAGACTTGAGAAAAAGCAGTGAGAGTTAAGTAACAAGGGTGCCACTCAGTTTAAAGCATCCTGAAATAAAGCCACCTGTGACTCTTTCACTCAAAATAAGATGACACTAAAAATAGACCTGTAATATTAATAGCCTGCTGTAAAACAGTTTAACGCTTAAGACACAAAAGCCTCTTTGCAAATGAAACATGGCAACTGAAGAAAGAATTCTGGGCAATAATGTTATTTTTACACTTTCTGCACACTATGCTGAAAGGTGTAACCAGACTCTTACCTAACTACAAAAAACATTGCACATACACTTATCTTGAAGGCTCTAGTTTAACAGGTGGTTTCAAAATATTTTCAAAGCATACGGAAACATTAAGTTTAAACTATAAGCTGAAGGTCCTCTGCTCCTGACATGCTGTATCAATGAACTGAAGAGAGTAATAACATTTAAGGTGGCTGAATGCTCATTATGTAAAACAAGCTGCATTTTCCTGCGCTACCCACAACATTATTTCTAATTGTGAAACAGAGTAAGAATTGTGCTCTCTGCCTTACTGCTCTAAGATTTCAAATATTATTTCACTTTAAAAAAACACTTGCCCTTAGAGGTTTTTAAAACTGAAAAATTCATGCATGATTAACAGTTCTCCTCACATCAAGGAGTCTTTCTTTCCTCCTGGATATGGCACCAGACATATTGAAAGACTATGTATCTATATGTATCATATACAGTATGCTAGATAACACTTAAAACCTATATTCAGAAGAAGGCTACAAAACCCAGATCAAATCAGCTTTTACCTTAGGGACAAGATTTTTATACAGTTGTAGAACATTATTTGCAGGTTTGCTTTAATGTAACAAATTAACACAGCTTCCCAACCCTTCCTTCCTGCATTTACATTACATGTATTATGCACAAAAAAAAAAAACCAGAAAAAAACCACCAAACCAAATAGAGATCCTTTCAGCCTGACTATCCTGTCAGCAAAGCCAGCAGAGAATTTTTCACTGATAAAAACAGAGAATGGAATAAAACAGACCAACCTTCACAATGTATGTTACACCAGGTCCCAGAATCTTCTCACTTGAGTGCAGCCATCCTCCAGAGGATTTACTGACAAAACTGCTAGTTTGATTCCAATCTTCACTTCCCAGGTGCATTTCCTCTGACCATGCTTTTTTCCCCATACTCATCTTGCTCACGTCCTGCTGAGAACACGAAGTGGCAGAGACAAGGTTACATGTGTTGTCTGAAGCCCCTGCTGCTGAACTAGATGCACTCGAGCTTCCCTGCAATTTGGAGACAGCAAGCTCCTTTACTGCAGAGGAGAGGTTTTTGATACCCAAAAGGCTGCCAGTGCTAGAGAGTTTCAAGTGGGACACTTTATGGATGAGGGTACACAGGGTGGTGGGTCCATCTTCTTGGTCCTTGCGGAGACCCTCTGGTGACACCAGGTATGAAGGTGAAGCTGAAGTTGTAGAAACTGCTGAGACCTTGCTGTTCATGGGCAAATTGTGAATAAGATCATCAACAGATGTCACAGAATCATTCCTGAAGCGGTTATACTTGGTACGTTGAAGCATGCCCTTCTATCTGCTTTCCTGCATATGTTCTGGCAAATCTGATGCCAATGCAGGAGATGCCTGTACTAACATAGCAAGCAATTCATAACGACACAGAGAGTTAAAAAGAGTTTAGGGTAAAAAAGAAAAGAGTAAAAGGAAAACTGAAAAAATTTATATTTTAAAGAAATTTCTTTTGCTTTGCTTTTCTTTTCTTTCCTTTCCTGTTAAGGTTGGGTGAAGTAACAGTTTTCTGTGACTGAGATCCCAGTCCTGCTTAGAGCTGCCAACTCGCTCACAGCAAAAGCATGACTCACACAAATGAGAAGGACCCTTTTCAACAAAAGGCTGTGAACACTGCAAATCACTTCCTGTAGCCAAAAAAAAAGGAGAGAGAAGAAAAAAAAACCCACATCCACCCACTTACAGCACACTAGCACCAATCAATTCTCAAATTCCCTTTTCCTATCTTCTCAAACAGATACTTCCTCCCAACCTTTAATTCCAATCCCCTCCCACCACCCTTTTAGTACCAAAGGCAATTACCTTTAAAACTGAATTAATAGCCTTTATGAAACACCACATTTTATTCATCTGTTAAAATGTTCTTCCACCTCACATTATTTGTGAATCTATAAAGAAATCACAATTAGATTGAAAATATCTAGATAATATTTGCATACATATAATCCCCCTCTCCTGCCCCTGCAGCAGAACATAGACACCTTAAAGGTTTTCAGAACAGATGAACAGAACTAAAGAATATATACATTTTTTTCCACAAAAGAAGTCTAACAGTGTGTTTTTCTCAATGCTGTACCTCATAGAAACTGTTATACACAGATTTTGATACAGAAATAATTCCTTCTTCCCTGTTACTTCACAAGAACATTCTATTTTAATGCAGGAATTACATAAGTACCTATGTGTGAAGAAAATTATTTTTCTGTTATCCGACAACAGGCTTAACAGATGTTTTTCCTTTCACAACTGATATTCACTCCGAAGAAAAATATGAAGAGGATCTTCAATTCACTGGAATGTTTGGTTTGATTCTGAAAAACTGAAAAAGCCCTGAAAGAATATTAAAAAGTTCAGGTAGCAGCAAACTGACATCCTGCAGAAAAAAAAAAAAGAAAAAAAAGCCTTTATTAAGCATAAATGTCAGTCACAAACACTTGACCTGGAGAAGTAGCAAACCATGCAGAAAACAGGTATTTAATTTCTCCTGCAATTTATTTGTAAGTCCAAATGTGTACAGCACTGTGATACACAATGCCCATCATAAGCCATATGGCTTTTTCCTATAAATCAATCTGCTTTGCAAAACATTTTTTGGATGTAGGACAAGAGATTGCATTAGAAACAAATTCAGACCAGAGAAATTGCATAGTGTAAAGTAATTTTTAAAATAAATTACTAACTGTAGCACAGCTTAAAGGAAAAAAGCCTATGAAATTCCTTCCTTCTCCCACGACTGAAGGCTGCAGTATACAAACTGCAGATACAGTGAGATAGCCAGCTTAAATACAGGTATTTAATTAGTATATTCATGACATACTGATTTAAGTCAGCACCTCTTATCCCAGCAGTGATGAATAATGGCAATGTCCTAGTCAATGTAAAGCAGTTTTCTACTGATCTGCAGAAAGCCTTTCATCACCACATTGCAAACCTGCTCCAGCATCCTCACAGCATTCATTCCTCTCGTCATCCTCCTAGCACAGCAACAGCAAAAATACACACCATAGCCTATTTTTACGTGTCTCTACTGCCCAGAAAACCCTACTGCTCCCGAACGGCTCTCCTCATTAGAAGCGGCCAGAAGGACTGCAAAATGTGAATGAGACGCTGCGTGTGTGAATGAAAGGGCTGGCTAGCATCCCCACATTTCTGTGAATGAAGCGAGGCCTCGCAGCCTCTGCCAGGCAATCCCTTGGGTGCTCACCAGCCCAGCCAATACCAGCCGGCTTTGATGACTCATTCAGCAAAGCCTTGCTAAATAGTGGAAGATCCCATTTCCAGCACAGGCGGCACCTTTTTTGCTGCAACACCAGAAAATGCAGCCGGCGTGTCAGCAGGCGGGAGTGGGTCGCGAAGCCCCCGTGGAAGACAGGGTGTTGCCGGAGAAATGCCTGAGGGGTCTACAGGAGTAGCAGGTGAGGAAAATGGTGGAGTCAGATCTGTGTTTCTCCCCGACAGTGTTCATTCAGCCAATTCATTTACATCCAGGATAGGAACATGAATGTGCACATTTCGTTTGATATTCGACTGCTCTCTGCGCACCCGCAGATTCACAGATTTTGCAGGTTTATCTTCAGAGAGACCTCTGACAAAATCAAAACAAAACTAACAAACAAAAAACCCCACAACAAACAAACAAACAAAACCCAAACAAAAAAACCCACCCAACCAACTAAATCCCCCAGAAAAACAACCACAAACACAAACCCAAAGCTCTCCTTGAAAAAAAATTGCATATACTTATTTCTACCTTATTTACCCTGTTAGCACACTAGATATTTAAAGGCAGTATGATCATCACTCTACGGAATGAAGTAGGCAAAGGAAAAGCCAGAGGATAAAAGCTTCCCAGAACACCAGCAAAAGGTCGAATTTTTGAAACTTTCATTGGACAGAGAAATGCTTCCAAGGCATCCATTGGATTCAGAGCTCTCCCGCAAATCTGACATTAGACACTGCAGAGGAGTAGACGCCACTGAATTACCCAGTGCTTGAAATCCAGTGCCTGTTTCAGTGTTTGATCAGGAACCTGTCTCCCTTACAAATACATTCCTAGGGCAGCAGAATTGAACATTTCAGAACCTTGCCTTTTATAGTTACTGGGACTAGAAACAGTACATAATTTTGCCCTGCAGGCAGCAGGTTCAAATCCAACTCCAGGAAATAATGAATGAAATTAGAAGACTGTGTAATAGGCATAAACTGCAATTTAAATTAGGATCTAGCTCATTCTAGCTATTGCCAGAGCATTTATAATGTCTTCTGCATTTCCAGCACTATGTCTGGAGTTTGCACACTGACTTTATCATGCGTGCCTTAAACAAGCTTGTTGCTGCTATTATCATAGCAAGACAGCAAGACATTCAGAGCACTATTTCTTTCTTATTTCCATTTGCAACCTATGTTAAGTCAGCACATAAAGTGGATCCAAGTTGAAAATGAGCCTTTTTCTTTTCTTCTTTTTTCTTTCTGCAGGCCTGTGAGCCAGACACTACAATACGATTAATAAATGGCCATGGAACAATTACTCTGTGTCAACACAGTAATAAAATGGCAGGTAGAAATTCGGTGTCAGTTAAGTGAAAAATAATATATAATCCTAGAAATACAGACACAGGGGTGTACAGAGGGGGTGTACACTGCCTCTGACAAAATACAGCATTTCTTACAAACTACTGGTAATTTTAGCATCTTTTACCAGTCTTCCTTTTTTGAATTTTTTTTCCTTGTTTTTTTCAGCTCTGTTTTCTCATGGATATTCTTCTCACCCTAATTCAGTTCTTGTTTCATGTCACTGTTCCTCATTTTCTTTCTCCAAGCAGCTCTTAAGGGCTTATTCTTAGCTGCCACCTTTTCCCTTCTGTATCTAAACTACCCCTGTAGCCTGTATTTCAGAAGCTACTAATTTGTATTAGCCACAAAGGGTAGGAAAAGAAATTATGCTGGGGGCATGATCAGAGGGAGAAACTACATTTTGCTGAGGTTTAAATGGCTTAAAATTGCTGCAAATGTAGGAGACATTGTAAATACACAATCCAAACCAGGTAGGATGCTGTGACCACCACAAAGTAAAAACACAGGGAATACCACCACAATGTTCCCCAACCTATAGCAAAAAACTCTCCAGAATGCAAAACAAGCGAGTTTCACTGATCATATTCAAGAGAAATACTAATCATATAGTCAGAGTTGGCAAACATACCTTTTTCCAGTAACACACTGTGGTCAAGTATGTACTCTATACAAATAAGTGCTAGAAACTGTTGAAACTCTGCTGAAATATTCACATTTTTCAGAGTTATTGCCTAGTAGCAGCAAAATTGCTTGCAGACTAAACTGAATTTAAGACAAATGAGAAAGACCTTGACTGTGGCCCCCAAAAAACCCTCTGAACTGAATTTGGGTTAGTTAAGTTATAAGAAACACTGAATATATCAGACAAACAAAAACAGATGTTGCTAAGTAGACAAAAATTAGCCACAAGGCATCACAGTTAACATTCCTCTTTATGACAGGTCCTAAACAATTTCTGTTACCATGATGTAACATTAAGCCATCAGTAAATAGGATGTTATTCCTCACATTGCCATATGATGGACTGAAGTCTTAATGATCTGCTTTAGTAAATGTTCTTGCTCAGTCTTCAATATTAACAAATGGTCAATTCCTTAAATCAAAAGGTAGCATTTCTATAGTACAAAGATTTCTAATATCCTGTGGGGACATTTCTTCTTTTGATAATTAAGAAGGAGAAATATCAGCATTCTTTTTACAACAGGAGATAAACATATATCAGAAGTCTCTTACCCATGTATTTCTTATTCAGCCTAATCTAGCTGTCTCTATGTGAGGCAAGCTCTGATGATGTACTTAACAGAAAAGCAAGACAACATCATGGTAAGCTAAAAAGCATTATGATCTAACCTTCTAGGAAGTATGTAAGATTTTAATTTAAAAAGATATATTTCGAAACAATTCTATATGTTCTGTTTGTACATACTTAATATATCATATTCTGTATCCCTCTGTTTCTCTGATCTACCTGTACACAGAACTCAGTTACATCCTATTGTGATTTCAAGGGGGCCTCATCCCATAGTTGCAAGAATTATTGAAGGCACTGAACTTCCTCTCAGTGCCAGGACAGGAATACATACTTCGTAGACATACTTCTACTTCAAAACATATACAATCAAAGCATAAGATTCATCACTAAAGAACTTTTTTCCCTAACGGGTGTTTGGGTCCAACAACAGCTTACTGTCCTATGCAAAAGAAAAGCCATGAAGGCCTGTAGGTAAAGGATGCTGTTTTCTCGTAGCAGAAAAACCAGTCAACCAACCAAAATCAAAAGAATGCTCCCTTCCCCCCAAAAACCCAACCTGAAACAAAATCTATTCTAACAAATTCTAGTTAATTCATTAAAACAACAAAAAAGTGCTATAAATTGCCCCCATATCCCTTTCATCCTCACCCCTTTTCTTTCACTGGATCAGTTTTGCTGTTTCCTTGGCAACATTATTGCTAAGGGTGGGCTGCACCAGGAAATGGGAGCATTATCTGTGGTTTTGCAAATTATCTCTGGAAAACAGTACTGTTGAGAGTATTACTATTCAAGATAAGTTATTATTAATCACTAATGATCAACTTTCAACTTAAATGACATCAGTGGAGTAGAAAATTAAGGTCTCAAATATGCCTACAAATTTTTGTGCAGATGCTTATATCTTGAACCAGAAGCTAACCCTAAACAATGTTCAGGAGGCTGTTTTTTCTGTTAGTTGAAATACTGCAACAATTTTGTCTTAAGACATGTTTACCCACTGAAATATGACACGAAATATTTGGAAGCAAATGGAACTTTTAATTCCTTCTCCTCCCTTAGTAGTATCTGAGAGCCTATTATTAAAAGTCAACACTCTACAAAAGTTCACAGAAAAGATGGATCTGAGATAAAATCCAAATCTGAACATGACACTGAGCTTTTGTGAGGAAGGATCAGACAGTGAAGTGCATTAAAATCTACAAACCAACACTAAATCAACCCTTACAAACCACCAAATTTTAATTATTTCTTTCTTTCAGACAGACACTGAAAACAGAATTAGCAGCAGTGTAACAGAACTGTATATCCTAAAAAACAGACAGTCTAAAGCTCTGCCATGTCTGTTTGGCTGCCTGCACCCAATGCAGACCTTGGTATCTAACAGGTCTTTTCCAACTTAAATATTATTGTGTTTCTATGTTTTTTCCTCTTTTTCCCTGTCCCAACCTTCCTCCTTCTGACCAGGAGTCATACTCTAGCTGGAGCCTCACCTTAGAGAGAGTCTCTGCCCTCTGGGATGTAGAGTCTCTACATCCCAGTCACATTTTCTTGTGTGTCCACAAACCGTGGCATGTTGTACAAAATGTACTGCATTGTGAATAATGCAATGAGAGACCCATAACATGGTCCCATGATTCATTCAAACTGATGGAAATTATGCTTCTTCTGGGCATATATGCATTAATGTCTATGTGTCCCCAAGTATTTCTGTTTTAAACAATCAGAAATACCTGTGATTTGGAGGAGAAAACAAATAGCAACGTAATTCACTGACAAATTATGCAACAACTTTTTTTTGCTGTCTTCTTCGGACTGAAAGCCAGCCATTTACTTATTTGTTAACCTAGCATCTTTTTGATTCACATTCATTAAATGTGTTTAATAATTCAATAGTTTTCTTTTCTACATTGTAATAATGTATCTATTTTTTGGGTTTTACAGGGTTTTTGAGTATTTTTTTTTCATATCTTACTGTCCAAGGAATGGTTTGCAAAGTTGATTTTAAAAACCTCCCTGTATATGAAATCTGACTTCACAAATTTCCTATTGATTCCAATAGGAGTCAAATTGCATTCCCCATTTCCAAATCCAAATGGAAGTCTGGGAATTTTAATTGTTTCTGACTTTTTGTACAAGATTTCTTAGGTTGCTTGGCACTCATAAAGTATGTTTACTTTTATGAAAAGGTCAATTGCTTTTTTTATATTTTCTGATTTAAAACCATGAAAAAATTATTTATTACTTATACAGTATAGATACTAATATGTTCTTTACCACTGTAAGAAAATTTACGCTCTAGTATTTTTTAGGATAGCTAAATACTGGCAAGAAGAGCAGCAATGAAAAGGACATGTGAAAAAATGCAGAGTGCACTTTGTTTTAACTCTTGGCATCTATACTAACCATACCTTGTCTGAGCAGACAGCAGTCCATTAGAAAACCCCAGACTTTCCCAAACCCATTAGTTTTCCTGCCCCTAATTAAAATGTTCATCAAAACTGTAAGAACTGAACACCAAGAGAGTATAAATTACCATCTTTGTCTTACATCGCACATGAGACCAAAATTCTGGCAATATGCATAAGATTTGGGCACAGCAGAGCTGTTCAGGTTGCATCACCTTTGCCACGTTGCCATAAAGTGCATGCTGTGTGTGGCACCTGGCTGAAGAATAACACAGAAGAAACTGTTGTGGGGTTTTGGAGGTTATTTTTAGCTAGATCAGTTCTAGATTCCAAATCACTTCCATGAACAGTGAAGAGGGAAAGGAAATTAACTGCACAGGCCAGGACAAGTGTCTAATACCCACTTGCATCCACCCTGAAACAGAACCCATTAACTTGTGTCACCAAACAATACAGATGCTCTTGGCACCATGGATCTACACGCAAAGCTGCTATTGATCAGCTTCAGTACAAAAAAATTTCTGGCATTTCTGCAGTAGTGGATAACAGCACCATTGGAGGGTTATTCACAGCAGCACTCACAGCACTCATTCCCAGTGAATTAAAAATAAGGACTACTTCTCCATTATCCATGCATATAGCTGATATGAATCACCATACCTGTTTATGCTAATGCTACTTGTTATCTGACCTGAAGTGCTGGTTCACTTTTTTCTGGGTACAGTCAAATGAAAGAGGCATCTGCAGACAAGTTATGTGCAGGTAAGCCCACATGCCTGCATGTATTAAGGATGCATTCTTAGCTGGGTTACTTCCTTGCACTTGGCCTACCATAGATAAAATAATACATATGGAAAGCAGGATGGCAAATCTGTGAAAGATATGATAATGAGGCAGGGCTGGATTGAGGGATTTAAACATCTCTTTAAATGTTCACCTAACTGGATTGAAGTTTACAAATTACATTGCTAGCAACGTAAGGCAAGGTACCATGTGAAACAGCTGCTGGTATGAAGACTGAGAAATTCTGTTTTAAACTCCATGAACTGAAGCAGAAGGGAGGCAAGCACCCTTAACTCTAAAAGGGACTCCAAGATTAAAAAATGTTTAGAATGCCAAAGAAACGGAGATAAATATGTGTTTTCCACCCCACTGTCAAACACAGTAAGCTGTATATTTCTTTTTTGTATCAAAAGTACATAGTAACTTTTTCTAGGTACCCTCAGAAAATGTGGTTTGTTTGCTCAAACAGGGCAAGCCCCTGAGAAGCTTCAGTAAAATTAAGGCTGAGTTAGCATGAAAACTGTTGGTTTCTGAGGATCAGCAGCTCTCAAAAGGACTTTGGGCATATGTGCTAAGACTTCAGTAACAACAAAGACACGTAGCAACGACGTACAGAAGAAAGGCTGGAGAAAAACATGGCAAGTGCTTGAACAGACAAGCAGAAACCAAAACCCACAGGCCAAGCACAGGTAATTGATGGGCATCCAGGTCAGAGGAGATATTGCAATGGGGAAAAATGGTCAGCTATGAGGATCTGTGGAGAAATCATACATCAACAGCCCAACCTCGGAACTGTCCAGTGCTCACTTAAACTGGGTTTCAGTGAAGCACTGGTGCCAGGATGAAGAGGTAGAAGAAAATTCCTATGGCAGAGGCACAGACACAGCTCACAGCCCCAGAACAGAAAGAAGAAAAAGGGATGCTGAAGCCACCCTACAGCCTAAGAAGGCCTGCTATGGCAATACGTAAAGCAGAAGGAAAAATCCTACCAAGCACACTGAAAACAATCAGCCTTACTACCCAGCAGCAACAGTAGTGCTGTTGTCTCCAGTTAGTTCAAGTGACAGCACATCTCAGACTGACTGAACACTATCATTTCAGTCAACATGTTAGCATTGCATAGATGTTGATTGTCTGATGTTATTATTCACTTTGACTAGGATATGAAAGAGTAAGGATCCATACTGTTAGGAAATCATTATGTGCCATTGAAGCAACCTGTTATGTGTCTACTCTAACAGTTATTACTGACCACCATGAGCTGCAATTATCCTTAAACTAAAACTTTATTTTAAAGACTAGCAGCACTTCATCTGTCTAGGACTACCAAGATAGTGTCATAGCAACGCTAAAGCTACTCCTCTAACATGTGCAAGAAACCTTACCAGTAAAAACTCAACTTTGCACCTAACAAATATCAAGCAAATACTAAGCCTGCTTTTGAACAGCACCTTACCAACATATGCTCGATTGGAATATCTAAACCAGAAGAAATCTGTTGTTTAGCTATAAGCATCAGGACCGTATGCAGCAACAAAATCCTTAAGTGCAATTAAATTGAAAACAGTTAAGGTAACAGTAAGTCTAATACATAACATTTTGTATCGTAATACACACACTTGTCTGTAATGGAATACATATACAGACCACCATGATGAGAAACAAATTAGAGAACAGGAGAATATTGAGAGTTTCAGGATAGTGATGCATAGGTAGATGGTAATGTTCCTGAACTGATACTCCTTCTTACCTTGCCAATACCATTTTAATTTTGTGTTTACATTTTTTTGGCCAAAACAATAGTTGGTT
>VWYI01029648.1:113945-124452 GCA_013399455.1 Anthoscopus minutus | reverse complement strand
TACCCCCCCTCCCACCCTCCTTCTCACACCTCCCTGGTAAGCACCAAAGGGCAGCTGCAGCTCCCAGGCTGTCTCTTGGAGCATTAAATGTAAAGTTTGAGAGATAATGGTTGATAAAAATTGCGACTGGCCTTTCAGGGTTGCTCCTGTTTCCCACGTTTTGGGCTCTGCCTGCCTGCCTGCTTGGCGTTCTCTTGGAAGGCAGTTCAAGGAGAAGAGAATGATTTGGGACTTTCTGTGTTGAATGTGGGTTCCTGCTGCTGATGGAAATGGAATCATTTTGGTTTTGTCCCCACAGAACTTTCACCTCATTGACTTCAACGTGCTGACGGTGACAACCATCGTCCTGGCACGGCGGCTCATCGGTGCTGTCGTCAAGGAGGTAAAGTCAGAGCTGTCCTTCCTGGAGATGTGTAAAGCTCTTGTGTCCCTTTTGCCATTCCAAACTCCTCCATCCTTCCCTAAAGACCTCTATGATGTCCCCAAGTCAAAATCCCAGGCGTGGTTTCCAATGGGAGGAGCAGAGAACAGAACTGAGCTCCCCAGCCCACTGCTCCTGCTGACTCTGTGTCCTTCTCTGACTCTGAGTTTCTGAGACTGTAGTGACTGGGATTCCCTCCTGCCTTTGGCTTTTTCCTGCTCTCTCCATCACTCCAGGGAAGAGCCAGGGATGCTCATTGTGGAAGCATCCCATGGTGAGCAGTGCCAGCAGAGTGTGCTGGCCACTGCTGACTACCAGACCTTAACCAGAAACTTTCCTCACTCCCTGAGGAATGAATCCCAGATTCCAGAGCTTTTGGAGAGCCCAGATTCTGGTGACTACCAGACCTTAACCAGAAACTTTCCTCACTCCCTGAGGAATGAATCCCAGATTCCAGAGCTTTTGGAGAGCCCAGATTCTGGTGACCACCAGACCTTAACCAGAAACTTTCCTCATTCCCTGAGGAGTGAATCCCAGATTCCAGAGCTTTTGGAGAGCCCAGATTCTGGTGACCACCAGACCTTAACCAGAAACTTTCCTCACTCCCTGAGGAGTGAATCCCAGATCCCACAAAAGCCTCCTTTGTCCCGGTGTCAACTTGTCCCTGGCAATGATTTTACACACTGAGTTTTCTCCGTTAAGAAGAGGGAATCTTTCTCCTTTAAGAAGAGGGAATCTTTCTCCTTTAGGAAGAGGGAATCTTTCTCCTTTAAGAAGAGGGAATCTTTCTCCTTTAAGAAGAGGGAATCTTTCTCCTTTAAGAAGAGGGAATGCCCAGCCCTGCCCAACTCTCTGCTGTGCCCCACAGGCTTCCCAGAGTGGCAAAGTCTCCCTGCCACGCTCCATCTTCCTGGTGGTCACTCGCTTCGCCGTCCTCACGGGCACGGGCTGGAGCTTGTGCCGCTCCATCATCCACCTCTTCAGGACCTACTCATTCCTCAACCTCCTGTTCCTGTGCTACCCGAGAGTACCCTGGGCTGGGCTGGGCTGGGCTGGGGGATCCACCCAAAACCCAGGGAGAGGCTCCCTGCAGCCCAGTGGGGTTCTGAGCTGGAAGTCCCCAAAGCTTGGAGCAGCCTGGGTTTGTGGAAGGTGTCGCTGCTTGTGGACACTGAGTTTTTCCCTGCGCCTCTCCCATTCCTTTTGTGGTGCCAGGACCCATCTGTGACAGTGATCCCTGTTTGAGGTTGATGTGAGCATTAATTATTAGTCATTATTGCTGCTCATGTCTTCTGGAAAGGGGTTGTGTGGTTTTTCCCATGGCGCTCACAGAACTCAGGGCTTTGTTTGCCCTTTGTTCCTGGGCTCCTCTGCCAGGTGGAGGGATTCAAACAGCTCCTGGGTTTTTGTTACCTATCAAAAGGAAGTGTTTGGAGTGGAAATAGCTCCCTCCTAGGCTTGGGTTGGAGAGTACCCTGGGCACTGAGATTTGCTGCAGGAGGAAACATCCACAGACATTTGCTGCCTGTGTTTTGAGCTCAGAGCTCTTTTTGGGAGTTTCCCTTTGGAATCGTAGTTCAGACTGGGGAGTGTGGACCTTAAAGCAGGGCCAGGGGACACATTCCACTATCCCAGGCTGCTCCAAGCCTTGAACTCTTCCGCCTCAAAACCCCACAGAGAAATTTGGGATGGGGCTGTGATCCCAGTGGGATGCAGCCCCTAAGGTGTGTGCTTTTCCAGGTTTGGGATGTACATCCCCTTCCTCCAGCTGAACTGTGACTTCAGGAAGGCTGGGCTCTTCGCCCAGGTGGCCAACATTGGCCCCAGGGACACGGGGGAGGTGACAAGCAGGGGCAGGGACTACCTGACAGTGCTCAAGGAGACCTGGAAGCAGCACACGAGGCAGATGTACGGCATGGAGGCCATGCCCAGCCACGCCTGCTGCCTGTCCCCAGACCTCATCCGCAGCGAGGTGGAATTCCTGAAGATGGACTTCAACTGGCGCATGAAGGAGGTGCTGGTGAGCTCCATGCTCAGTGCCTACTACGTGGCCTTCGTGCCTGTGTGGTTTGTCAAGGTGAGGCCTGGCTGGGAGGTGACACCGTGAGGGAGGACAGTCCCTGTGGTCATGGCATTCTGAGTGTCTGCTGCTTGATGGACTGTCCCTGTCCCCTGAGGGGCTGGGGAGCATCAGGAGCTGCCTCTCCTGATGGTTCTGCTGGTGATGGCACAAATATTTTGCAGGAATTCTCCATCCTCTATCCCATACGGGCTCTTCCTTTTCCAGGCAGGATCAACAGCTCCATGCAGAGCCCTCGTTTTACCTGCCTGCCCAAGGGCTTTGTGTTGTGACACAGCTGAGGCTGTCCAAACCTGTGTCCCAACACTGTCACCCGTTCCTGTTCCCCCCAGAACACTCAGTACTACGACAAACGCTGGTCATGTGAGCTCTTCCTGCTGGTTTCCATCAGCACCTTGGTGATCCTCATGCAGTACCTGCTCCCTGCACGCTACTGTGACCTGCTGCACAAAGCTGCAGCACACCTGGGCTGCTGGCAGAAGGTGGATCCAGCCCTGTGCTCCAACGTGCTGCAGCATCAGTAAGGAATTCTCTGCTGGGCTTAAGGCTGGAGTTTTCCTTTAGCTGGGTGGGTGGGGAGCTTGAAGTGAACCAGACGAAAGTGAGAGCGGAGTTGTTGGCTGACACATCCAGCAGCACAGACACTCTGGGCACTGTCCCCTGCTAGGCAGAGCTGATTTTTGGCAAGGTGCCTGAAGCTCCTGGCCACAGCTACCTGCAGCTTGTCACTGCCATGGTGACAATTCCAAAGTGGGAGCAGAATTCCCATGCTCCTCACTGCTGCTGGGGAGGCAGCAGAGCCCAGTGCCCTGTGCAGGTGGGATTAAAGGTTCTCCTGTTGCCTGCAGGTGGGATTAAGGGTTCTGCTGTTGCCTGCAGGTGGGATTAAGGGTTCTCCTGTTGCCTGCAGGTGGGATTAAGGGTTCTCCTGTTGCCTGCAGGTGGGATTAAGGGTTCTCCTGTTGCCTGCAGGTGGACTGAGGAGTGCATGTGGCCTCAGGGGGTGCTGGTGAAGCACAGCAAGAACGTCTACAAGGCCGTGGGTCACTACAACGTGGCCGTGCCCTCGGACGTGTCGCACTTCCGATTCCACGTAAGCTCCCCTGTCCTGTCCTGTCCTGTCCTCTCCCTCTCCCTCTCCCTCTCCCTCTCCTCTCTCCCCTCCCTGGGAGCAGGGATAACACAGTGAGATCCTGGACACTTCAGGCTGCTGGAGCTGGGGGTCAGTGCCCAGGGTGCACCTCAGCCCTGTGACTGCATCCAGATCCAAAGCATCCCCAAAGGAATCCTCACAGTCCTCACCCAAAGGTTTCCCCCCCTGAAATCCTCACAGTCCTCAAAGGTTTCACCCCTGAAATCCTCACAGTCCTCAAAGGTTTCACCCCTGAAATCCTCACAGTCCTCACCCAAAGGTTTCACCCCTGAAATCCTCACAGTCCTCACCCAAAGGTTTCACCCCCTGCTCTCCCACAGTTCTTTTTCAGCAAACCACTGCGAATCCTCAACATCCTGATCCTGCTGGAAGGAGCTGTCATCTTGTACCAGCTGTACTCCCTGATTTCCTCAGAGAAGTGGCACCAGACAATCTCCCTGGCTCTGATCCTCTTCAGCAATTACTACGCCTTCTTCAAGCTGCTGCGGGACCGCCTGGTGCTGGGCAAAGCCTACTCCTATGCTGCCAGCAGGGACTCAGAGCAGAAGTTAAATTAAAACAATTGCACTGATGCTCTCAGCCTATTACAGAACAAACAGAAACCAGAAACCCTCAGAGCTTTGTATTTTTGTTACCACTGCTTTTTTTTTCGTTGTCGTTTTCTTTGATAACTGATGTAATTAAAAGGAGAAAAGAAAAAAAGGAAAAAAAAAAAAACCACAAAACAAAAAACAAAACATATTTTTTTACTCCCGACAAGTTGTTTTGTGTGTTTGTTGTTTGAATCTGCCTCCACCAAAAGGAGGGGATGTTTGGCTGTGAGGAGGGGTTGGTTTTTTTTTTTGATAGGGGTGGAGCGAGAGGAGGAAGGTGAGAGTTTCAGGTGTGTCAAAGCTCCCAGCTGGGCTCCTTCAGGAGGGGGTGAAGCCTCATCCCCATTTTGGGGACCCCCAGGAGCTGCTGTGCCCCCTGCCCATGCTCTGTGCAGGGAGAGGTGATGTTATTGCTCTGAAATATTTCTTTTCAAATCGCTGAGCCCCAGGTGCTGTGACCCCGAGCTGGCTGGAGGGGTCCCCTGTGGGTGTGGGGACACGGGGGCAGCTCAGGGCGTTTGGGGGAGCCCCAGCCGCTCCCTTTGCTCCTTCACCCGCGGTCGGGTGTTCTCCCCAGGCTCCTCCTGCCTGTCAGGGTCGGGGGAGGAGGAGGAAGAGGAGGAGGGGGAGGAGGAAAGGACGCGGCGCATCCCGAGAGCCCCGGCCCGGCCGCTCTGGGCTCCCCCTGCCCACGGGAGGATCTCGGGGAGTCCCAAAAGCAGCCCCGGGGGTCCTAAAGGGGGTCCTGGGACTCCTAAATGGGATCCTGGGGGTCCTGGGGCTCCTAAATGGGATCCCGGGGGTTCCCGGGGGGTCCCGGGTCCGGCCTTTGTTCCGGCAGGGCCATGCGGCCGCCAGGGGGCGCCCGGTGCGCGCGCTCCCGGTCCTGAACCCGATCCCGATCCCGGTCCTGAACCCGATCCCGATCCTGATCCCGGTCCTGACCCCGATTCCGGTCCTGAACCCGATCTCGATCCTGATCCCGNGATCCCGATCCCGGTCCTGAACCCGATCCCGATCCTGATCCCGGTCCTGACCCCGATTCCGGTCCTGAACTCGATCTCGATCCTGATCCCGATCCTGGTCCTGAACCCGGTCCTCATCCCGAACCCCGTGCCCATCCCGATCGCGACTGTGATCCCGGTCCTGATCCCGGTCCCGATTCCCATCCTGATCCCGATTCTGATTCCGGTCCCGGTGTAGATCCCGGGTCTCGCTTCCGACACCGCTCCCGATCCAGCCCCGACCACACCGAGGAATTATTGCCGCTGAAAGCCGAGATCAAGCCCCGGAGCGGGTCTGGGGAACCGGGACCGGCCGGGAGTGGGATCGGGATCGGAACCACGACAGGACCGGGACCGGTCGCAGCATCTCCCGTGGCACCGCGGAGGGGAAAGGGAGAGCCCAGCAGGGCCCCGAGCGACGGCGGGGACACGGCGGGGACACGGCGGGGACACGGCGGGGACACGGCAGGACCGAAGGCCACCGGAGCGAAGCCGCCGCCGTTTCTGAGCGCTGCCGTCAGCGGGCGAGGGGCGAGGAAGAGGAAGGAGCCGCGGGAAGAGCGAAGGCTGGAGGGGAGCGGGACGCGGCCGAGCCCGCGGGGTTGCGCCTTCCCTCAGCCCCACCCCGGCACGGAGCTGGGACCCCCCGTTCCCGTGGGACACCCCCGAGCCCCCCGGCAGATCCTGCGGCTTTGGGGGGCACAGAGCGGCCCCCCCAACCTGTCCCTGTTTCCCGTGTGACCCCCCCAGGACCGAGCCCAGTGTCAGGCCGGGTTTTCCAGCCGGGTTTTCCAGCCGGGTTTTCCAGCCGGGATGGGGCGGGGGGTGATGTCGGGGCCCCGGCCCCCTCCCCGGCACGGCGGGAGGAAACGGCCGTGTCCAGCCTTTCCCGAGGATGAGGATTTCCTTCCTCCCATTGAGCGGGGACCCTGGGGTTAGCACGCAGCCCTGGGGCACTCGGCCACAGGACGGGGGTGGGCCTGGCTGGGAATTGGGGGGCAGAGACCCCCGACACAGCCCTGGGGGCATCTCCCTTATTCCAGGACCCCGAGGATGAAGGAGATGGATTTGGTGGGGAGCACAGGATGGAGACACGCAGCCATTTCCTCCTCTCCTTCCCTTTTTCCCACCCCGAGAGCGCTCGGGATATTTGTGGGGCGAGCAGACGCCGGACGCGGCGATTCTCGGCTTCCCAGAAGCGCTGTTCCCGCAGCTGGGAAAAGCTGTCACCGGGAGCAGTGACACATCTCATTTCCCTTTCCCAGGGCCCCCGGGAAGGGAGGATGTCCCAGGGGAGATCCCGGTGGGAATTCCCTTTGGAGCACCACGGAGGTGGCTCCGCTGGGGACTCAGCTGTCTCGGTGACCCCGAGGGTCCCGGGCTGCACCCCGGGGGTCCCGGGCAGGCCGGGCTCCATCTGCCGCGCTCCCCACAGGCGCTAATCCCGGGATTAGCAGCCAGATGCCAGGGCCAGGTTGGCCGCAGGTAACGAGGATCCCTCGGGAGGAGGCGGTGACATCAAAGCGCAGCAATCGCGGCCAATCCCACCCCAGCCTGGGGTCTCCCGGAGGAGGGCAGAGGGGACAGGGAGCTGACATCTGCCAGGACACATCCTGGGGTGTCCCCAAGCACAGAACCCCAGGAGAGCGGCCACGCTGGAGCGAAATTCCCGGCAGAAAATTCCCTCCGCGGGCTCAGCGCTGCCCCGGCTGAGCCCTCCCTGTGCACACCCGAAATGGGAAAACTTCCCCCTCCTGCTGCCCGCCGGGAATCCCCTCCCGCTCCCCAGGGGATGCGGCTGATGGGAAGCGGTTGTTTTCCCCTAAAAGCCCGCCCCAGCATTCCTGGGAGGCCGCGTCTCCCACCCTTATCCCAGTTCCTGGGACCTCCAAGCAGCCAATTCCTGCCTGGTCCCAGCCCAGCTCGGCGCAGTGGAGGATTGCTGGATCCTGCATTTCTGGGGGATCCTGCATTTCTGGGGGGTCCTGGGTAGTTGGATCCCGGATTTCTGGGGGATCCTGGGTTGTTTGATCCCGAATTTCTGGGGGATCCTGGGCTGTTTGATCCCGGATTTCTGGGGGATCCTGGGTTGTTTGATCCCGAATTTCTGGGGGATCCTGGGCTGTTTGATCCCGGATTTCTGGGGGATCCTGCAGCCCAACCCCTTCACTTGCAGACCTCCCAGCTCCTCCTCATTCATCCCAAACCCCCAGCCCGCTTCTGGCTGCTTCAGCGCCAAATCCAGCATCCAGCAGCTCCTGATGTGGACAAGAAGGTGGGAAGGGCCAGGAGCATCCCCCAAAACCAAAGGTGATCCCACCAGAGCTGTGCCACCCTGTATCCAGAGACTGGCAGCTTTCATCCCTCCCTAATAAAGATCTTTTACATTAATAAAGCCCAGTCCCCGAAGTGGTTAATGAAGAATTCATTTGCTCGCTGCCACCTCACACCGCAGCAGGTTTGGAGTGAGATCAAGGTGGGAAAAAGCATCAGGGAGGGAAAAATATCCCAGTGCAGATCCTGTGAGCATCCCCAGGGCTGGGAGACCCCTGAGCATCCCCCGGGTCCCGCTCTCCCCCAGCCCCAGGCTCCCCTCGGGACACCCAAATTTTGGAGATGCTGAACCGAGCCGGGCTGGCCACAACAACCCCGACCTTGCCCAGGGCTCACCTGGCCCAAACCGGGGCAGGCCACGGCCCACGAGGCCGCGTCCTGCCGTAATTACAAACCCTTAATTAGCATACGAGCATCCTCATTAACAACTACACTCACGTCCTCATTTCCTCATTCAAACGAGCCCGCCATGAGGACCCAGGAGCTGGAGCAAGGACCGGGCAGACCCCGAGCCGCCCTCCCCAAGCTTCTCCCATCACCTGAGGCCACCAAACTCGTGGCTCTCGCGTCCCTGCAGCGCCCGGGGCCCCCGGGGCCCAGCCGGACCCTCCCGCCCGCGGCTCCCGCTCCGTTTCCGCTGCCATTTCGCCGGCAGCCGCTGAAAATATTGCACAGCTCCGCTCCCGAGCCGGCCGGAGCAGGGACAGCGGCTCCCGGTGCTCCGGGCTGGGGGACAGCGGGGCGACATCCCCGGCACTGCGGGGGACACGGCCCCCGCTGCGGTTTGAGCTGAATATTCCCGGCGATGTGAGCTGGAGGCGCTTGAGGAATGAAAGGCGGCGAATGGAGGCTCTGGAGAGGGTTTTGGGACATTTCCCAAATTTGTGTCAGGAATGTCGCCCACCCCCCAGGGGAATGTCGGGCTCTGTGCAGGTCCCTGAGTCCCAAAAGTCCTCACAGAGCTCCAGAGGAACGTAAGAAACCCCAAACCCGCCCTACAGCCCTGGAGGCCCCGAATCCTCGCTCAGACCCCAGCCAGGCACCCCGCGAGTGGCAGCGCCACCAAAGGGGTGTCCCGAGGGTCCCGCTCCCGCTTTTTGGGATCTCCCACGGGGCTGCGAGTGCCGAGGTGTGGCCGACACGGGGCACGCCAGGACCTGCAGCCCCACGAGGGGCGTTTGCAGCCGGGGGCTCTGCCGGGAACGGGAGAAGTTTCGGTGCCACCGCGGGCACGGCCGCGTCCCCTCCTGTCCCCGCGGGGACAGCAAGCGCCGGGACAGCTCCCAGCTGTGGCCAGGCTTCCTCCCGCCGCCACCGCGGTGGCCTCGAGCCTTTCCTCCGCTCTTCCTCCGCTTTTCCGCCGAGCCCGGAGCCGGGGCTGCCTTCCTGCCCCGGCCCCGCTTCCTGCCCGCCGGCGCTGCCTCCTCCGCGCTCAGCATTCCCAGCTTTCCCAGCACCATCCAACCTCCCCGGGGCTCCTTCCCGAGATTCACACAGGGGGACTTGTGCTCCACGCGTGTCCCCAGCCGCTGTCCCAGGAGCCTGCGCCCTCCTCGAGCCTCTGGTCCCCAAAGCTCCGCTTGGGACCTGACCCCGACGCTGTTACCGGGGGTTCCAGGGGTCCCCGTTCCAGCCCCGTCCCAGCTCAGCGGGAGAAGCGTGGGACGGAGCAGATCTGCCCCCGGCTTCACCCCAGAGAGCTGCGATTCCCTGATCCCAATCACTTTTGGGGATCTACCGCTGACCTAGTTTATAATCCAATTACAACAGGACGGCACGCAGGGAGCTGGGAACGAGTGGGAGCTTTCCAGGAGTATCCACACATCCCCAGGAGCATCCACATGAACCCAGGAACATCCACGCCACCCCAGGAGCCTCCACACGCCCCCAGCGCGTGGTTTTTGGGGAGCTGAGATTCCCGGGGCCGCTCCCGGCTCGGGGGTGCCGCTGAGGGCACGACATTCCCACGCTGAGCACGAGGGTGTCCCCCAAAACCGGTCGGACGCGCGGGGCCGTGACTCAGCCCGGTGGCAGCGAGCGGCAGGACGGGACCTGCGCGGGGCCCCCGCTTCCCGGGCAGCCCTGAGCAAACAGGGAAGTGAAAAATTTCCTTTTCCTTCCTCCCACCGAGCTGGGTGTCACCGCCTCGGGGTGACCTTCCCCTGCTCTCCGCTGCCTCAAGCATCCCCGCCGCTCCCTCCCGGCTCCGGGTGAGGGCTGGGAAGGGCTCCTTATCTCCCTTCCAGGCTGATGCAAGATTTGCTCACGCTGCTGCTCCCCAAGGCCGCGCTGCTGACGGTGCCAACCTTGCCCCGAGGGTTCAACTCCCCCTGGGTTTTCCACCCCGCTCCTCGGGCATCATTCCCGGCCCCACTGCCGAGATCAGCGAGGTTTTTCCGCCCTGGCCCCGGGGCAGGGAGGGTTCCGTGCCCGGTGGGAACGGGGAACAGGCTGCCGGCCCTCTGCTGCGGCCAGGAATAAGTGGATTAGGAAAAGCAATCTCGTTATCGCTGCTGGCAGCCGCACAGGGGCCGCGGGATGGGGACAGCGGTGGGGACAGAGGTGGGGACAGCGGTGGCCCGTGCCTGGCGCGGGGTGGAACGCGGCCACCACGCCGTGATAGCCCGGGCTCGGCTGCCTGCTGCTCCCAGGGATGCGGCATCCGGGCTCTAATGAGGCGGGACGGTTAATTAGTCAGTGCCAATTTATGTTAATTAGCCGGGGGGTGGGGAGCTGACGGCTCTGCCACCTGGCCGGGAGCGCAGGGCCGGGCTCGGGGCACGCGTGCGGAGCCCAAGGTGCCGGGGCAGGACAAGCGCAGCTCCCTGAGGTGCTCCGGGCCCTTCCTCGCCTTCCCTGCGCGGGGACCCAGGGCTGAGACCCCCGGGGGAAGCTCCAGGGACTTCCAAAACGCCTTGGAAC
>VWYI01029648.1:88744-102506 GCA_013399455.1 Anthoscopus minutus | reverse complement strand
CAAGAAAACAACAACAAACCCAACCAAACCACCAAACAAAAGCTGTAACGTTTGAAAGGAATAAATGGTGACCCCTTTATGGGAGAGCTCGACTCCTTCTTGTGCTGAATGCCAGGGAAGGAAGGTGGCAGTTGCTGATTTAGCCCAGCAGCTGCTGCGTTTAATCAGCGCTCGGCGTTAATTGACTCGCAGCAGATGCAGAGCCCCGGCCACAAAGGACTTTCCCCATCCCCACCTCGCCATCGCTGCTCAGCTGCCTGCTCCGGACCCGTTTTCTTCCCAATCCCTTTTTTTTTTTTCGTTTTTTTTTCTTCCCCCTGGGAAAAACCTTGGGGATTTTACTTAGGACGAGGCGGAATTCCCGATTTGAAGCTTGGTTTCTTTTAGGTTTCATTTCAATCGGTTTTGTTGGAGTTGTTTTTTTTTTTTTTTTGGGGGGGGGGGTTTTGTTTTTTTTTCCAGCGGGATTAACTCCTCTGGGCTGAAAGGAGCACAAAGGGCGAGGGCTGGGAGCAAAGATTTCCTGAACAAAGGGAAAAGGAGGCGACAATGGAGCCTCTATCCCTGCTGCTGTCACCTGCACCGGGATCCGGGATGGATTTTCCCGAGGAAGGAGCAGAACCCCTGGAATTGGGGTGGCTTTCCTCCATTTCATGGCCTTGCTTCCCAATTCCCATCAGCTCCCAATTTGTCCAGCACCTGCTCCTGCTTTTTTGGCCAAAGAACAAAAAATAAAATAAAAAAATAAAAGGAAATAAACCCCAAACCATTGTTTGCCCTCCAGGAACCACCCTGGCAAGGGCAAGGAGCATCCAAGGCTCTTCCCGAGCCTCGAGGTAGGTGGGAATCCCCAAAAATTCCGTGTTTGATGCAAGGGAGCCAAAAATCAGGGATCTGCTTCCCAATGGGATTCATTTCTTTGAGCAAAAGGGTGAAAAAAATGGGGTTTTTTTTTTACCCAGTTTTGAAGGAAAAATGGGATTTGGGAGCATCTGGCGGAGCTGCAGCCTGGCAGCCATTTTAGGAATCCTGGAAAAGGGAAGGGCTGGGGAAGGGGGAATTCAATTCAATGGTGATTCCATTCAAATTCCAGGGGTTTTGTTCAAAAAGGGGAGGATTTAATGGTGGGAGGGAGGATGGAGCTTCCTGGGGCTGTTCCAGCACCCAAAATCCACTGAGCCCACACAAAGCTGCTTTTTTTTTTTTTCTTTTTTGACTCCAAAAAGAGCAGATTTTGGGGTTTTGTGGCCATTTCAGGTGTGATCAGCACCCAGCTCCACAATGGAGCTGCTCCTAATTCAGTGAAGGAATTTTTATCCTCTTGGATTCTGGATAAAATCACTTAAATTCAGCCCAAAAAATGAATTAAGCCCATCCCTTTTCCATCACTTTGTTATTCCCAAACTGCTCCACCCCAAGCACAAAACCAGCCAGGATCAGGGGTGAGAACCCAGCTGGAGTTTGGGAATAAAAGCACCCAGGTGAAGCTGTGAGCAAAACAAAAATCCCCAAAATCCATCACCTTTTGAGTTCCTTTTTCCAGACAGAGGGAGAATCTCGAGGGCTGGTTTGGAAAAACATTTGGGGAAAAAAGAAACACAAAAAAAAAAAAAAAATCCCAAATAATTTACAAAGGAAATAATCATTTACAACAGAGATTCAAGCAGTTTTTCTGGTGTAGGATAAATAAATGTTTTGGTGGATGGAATGAAACCAACATTCCTGAAAGAAGAAGGGAATTCGTGCTTTATTTTAATTCCCAAATCCTGATTCCACCTCTAATTTTTTTTTTGTTGGGATCTCCATTAGATCCAAGAGCAGCTCTGAAAATGAATAAATTGAACAAAAAAGCAGGCCAGGCTCACACCAACCATAGAAATGGAACAGTTTTATTACAAAGGTTCTGAAAATTCAAAATAAACGCATCTTTAAAAAACCACAATAGATTTTCCCCTCCCCTCCCATCCCTCCCACATTCCCCAGACACAAAGTTACACTGATCTCTCTCTTGCTTCACATAAAAACACTGAAAATCAGAGTGAAAACCTCACTCAGACCCCAAAGAAATGAGAAAACTCCACAGTGAGGGGGGGAAAAAAAAAAAGGGGGGGGGAAAAAACGAGTTAAAAAAATAAACCCTTTGAATAAAGAACCTGTGTGAAGTTTTAGCAGCATTATTGGAGTTGAAAAACCCCCAGCAGTGCTCCTGTGGGAGGGTGCAGAGCCTCTGGAATTCCAGAGGGATTCCCCTGAGAAAGGAGAGCAGCGAGTGGGAACTGCCTAGGAAATAAAAAAAAAAAAAATTTAAAAAAAAAAAAAATTCCAAATTTCTGCCCTCACAAAAATTGGGGTTTGTTTTTTTTTTTCCCCTTCCCCTCGGTTGTACAAAAGGTCACAAAAGGGATCTGGGGGTGAGGATGTGTGGGAGGAGCTGTAAAAATGCTCAGAGCCCCATCTGCTGTTTCCTCAGGAAGGCAACAGGAAAAAAAGTTGGGATTTACCTTGGGAGGGAAATGCAGCTGGAAAACTTCATTTAAAAGTAAGGGGGAAATTGGGTTTTTTAGGGATTATACATCAGGAAAAGGCTCTGGGCTGGCTTAGAGGGGATTTCTGGGGTTTCAGCAGAAAAGTGAAGCCAAAGGGGAGGAATTTCCTCCACACCCAGAGAGGGGCATCAAAAACCCAGGTGAAAAAAATCCCATCCCTTCCCTGCCACACTCCCTGGATCCAGGAGATTCTTGGAAAACTCAACCACCCCCTAAGGGTGATCTTAATTTTACATTTCCCACATCTGAGCTCTGGGGCTGATTCACTTCAAAAAAAAAAAAAAGCACAAAAAACAACAAAAAAAAAAGGACTTTTCAGGTTTGAGGGGTTTTTTTTTCAGCTGCTTCATCTCTTTCCCCAAGTTTTGCTGCAGGGAGGAGCCAACTCTATTCAAGAACTGCACAATTTTGACCCTGAGAAGTGGCACCAGCTCACAGGTTTTTGTTTTGTCGTGGTGGAATCCAACTGAAGACCACAAAGGTCTCTCCCAGGCTTCTTTTGGGAATTCTCCCATGAAAAACAACACTCCCCAAAAAGAAAAAAAAAAAAATCGAGGAAAAAAAAAAAGAATTGATGGCCATCTTTCCACCTAACCTGAAATGCAGACTACTTCTACTTAAATTATTCTTTTCCAAGGGTATTTTCAGAGGAGAGAGCCGAGGGAAGGAAGTGATTTTTGTGTTTTTAGAGCCACACCGAGGAGGGGCAGTGGAAGGCAAAGAGTGAAACTCCCCCCAAACCTGGGCTGCTCAGCAGAATCCTCCCCTGCCTGCTCCCAGTGGAGTGCAGCAAGGAATAATTTACAGTTCTCCAGTCATTTATACAATTATATAGAAATATATACAGAAAACATATATAAAATAGAAATCCTGTGGGGAGGAGGCAACCCAGGAGCTAAACCTACAACAACACCCAGGCAGCTGCAGCCAGCTCAGGTGGATTTTGTCTCTTCCTTCACCCTGGGGAAGCAAAAAACAAGAAGGATTTGGATTAAATCAACAATTTGGGTTGAGATCTAACAACAAGGCTTAAAAACGTTGCTTATCTGGCTCATTTTCAGCTACAATTTAATACATTGCTGAAGGAAAGAGCAGTGGTTTGATTTTTCAGCCCTGTCAACACCTGGAAACTTCTTCCAGAGAGGAAGAAACCCATCCAAAGTGCCACCCAAGCTGTCACATCAACCCCTCAACCCTCCCAAAAACCCCTGGGCACAGGCAGGAGCCAGGCTCACCCTTTGGGTTGTTCTGCTCCTGCTGCTGCTGCTGCTGCTGCTGCTGCTGCTTTTTCCTCTTTTGCTTTTTCCTCTTCCTTCTCATCTGGAAAAAAAAAAAAAGAAAATAAAATACAATTAAAAAGACACACAGGAGGCTGCTGCTGTTCCAGGCAGAATTCCAGGCAGAATTCCAGGAGGTGCCAGCTCACCTTTCTTCTCCTCTTCCTCCTTCTCCTCCTCTGCTTTCACACGTTTGGCTTTCTTGAAGTTGGCGACGTTTTTGCGCCCTCCCTCGCCCTCGTCCTCGGAGTCGGAGAATTCCTCATCACAGGAAATTCTCTTGTTGGAATTTCGGACTGAGGGGACAGGACAGAGCTTGGCTGAGCAGATTTTCAAAATCAGGAGGCTCCCAGGGTTAATTCTCTGAGTAGAGCTCATATAAATCAGGTTTAGGACACGATAAAAACACTTTTTTTTTTTTTTTGGTACTTGCTGCATCTTTGGATTCAATCCCTTCCCAAGTGCTCCAAGATCACAGCTTGGATTAGGCACAGTGGGATGTCTAGACCTGACAGCAGGTTTAGAACCAGCCTCCCACTGCCAAATCTGTCTGCCAGATCCCAAGGGCCAGAGCTGGATAGAAAACTTCATTTTCCACTGCTGGGATCACACCCAGGATTCCGTCCCGGCACTCAGCCACTCTTGGAATCCTCCCTTGAAAACTGAAGTTTTTCCCATTATGGGAATCACCTGGCTGGAGAGATCCTGCAGTGCTTTGTCCTACAAAAGCCCAGCAAGGGAGGTGGGAATGGATTCAAATCAGAGAGGTTAAAACAGGAGTGAAAACTCTGGGACAGAGCCTGAGGTGAAGCTCCAGCCCCTCCCTGGGGTTTTTGGGGGCTCCACAAAGTTCCAGCCCCAAGGGATGTCCCCACAAAGCAATGGGGCTAATCCTGGAGTCAGAATTGGATCTAAACCCTACATCCTCCTCAGGAATTGCTCATGGATCCTGCTCAGCTTTGAGCTTTTCCCTGCAGAACTCCCAGCAGAATTCAATTCCCAGCACCTACTGGAAATGCGTTTTTCAGGATCATCCTCCTCCTCATCCCCACTGTCTTCCTGGACAGCATCCTCAGGAATTGGCTGCATCTGGACCCCAGGAGCGTGAGGGAGCATCCTCAGGTTCTCAAAGAGCCGCTGCCTAGAGCCAGCCAGGGAAGGACACTTTGTCACCAGGGGCCACCCAAGGCCACCAGCCCCTGTGGAAGGGTCATTCCCCCCAACACCCACTTGATTTTCTCCAGGTATTCGTTGGTGTTCTGGTTGGTCATGTTGGAGGGGCTGATGTGCAGCTTGAAGTCTGGCCCAAAGTACTCAAAGTAGTCGTTGTATGGAAGTTCTGGGGGGAAATTAATGGTTAATTAACACCAAATTAGCAGCAGGAGCAGCTGCAGCATCGGAAAGGGATCATCCAGAGGTAACAGAAGCCCAGCAGCACCATTTCCCTGAGCTCTTAGTGGGGTGTCAGTGATGCTCAGGCCTGTTGAGGGCTCCAGGGGGGAATTACCATTGGGAATCTCAGTGTCCAAGGCCACAGCAGTCTCGTAGGTCCAGCACCGAGCCACGTTACGGATCGTGTACCCCCCTCCTCCCAGCATCAGCATGGGCAGGTTAAAGCTCTTCACAAACTCCACACACTTGGCATGGCCTGCAGTGCCAAAAAAACAGATCCCACTCGTGGCATAAATCCCAACTTTTCCATGGAATCTCCCGCTGTGCCTGTGGCAGTTCAGCTCCTACCTTTGATGGTCAGGTTGAAGCAGCCCAGCCTGTCCCCAGACAGGGAATCGGAGCCGCACTGCAGGACAACGGCGCTGGGCTGGAACGTCTCCATCACTTTGGAGATCACCTAAACAACAACAAAGGCCTTGTCACCCCCTCTGCCCACAGGCCACTGTCACAGCAGCACAGGGACAGCCAGGCACGTGAGGCCATGCCCACAGCTGCCCTGCTAACACTGGGGCTCTCACACCCAGCAGCTCCCGCACAGGCGCCGATTGTTCCGGGGGGAACAGAGCCCTCGGTGAGTCTTGTCACAGAAAAAAAATAAAAACCAACAAAACTCAATCAAATCCCTCAAAGAACAGCCCTGAGGACAAAGTGGGAGCCATAGAGGATCCCTCAGCAGAGGAGGCTTCACTTACAGGCTTGAAAATGGCTTCGTAGGACTCGTCGTCGATGCCGTCCCGCAGCGGGTAATTGACGGCGTAGTACTTCCCTTTGCCTGCCCCGATGTCCTGTGGGGTGAAAAGGACACCAGGGCTCACCAGAAATCCAAATTCTGCTCCAAAATGGCAAAGGAAGCTTGGGTTCCAGTCTAATCCAAATATTAAGCCAAAGAGGAAATATTTAGTGATATTAAATGTGTTAAATATGAATAATTCAGTGTGGAGATGCACATCCCGCTTTGCCTGCCCCGATGTCCTGTGGGGTGAAAAGGACACCAGGGCTCACCAGAAATCCAAATTCTGCTCCAAAATGGCAAAGGAAGCTTGGGTTCCAGTCTAATCCAAATATTAAGCCAAAGAGGAAATATTTAGTGATATTAAATGTGTTAAATATGAATAATTCAGTGTGGAGATGCACAGTAGCGATCTGGGCTGGCCAGAGCAGTCACCGAAGCTATTCAGTCACCAAATTCTACTTTAAAATAAAAATAAAATATTCTAGTCTAAAAAAATATGTATTTTAATGTTTCTTTTATCACTCCCTGTGATAAAAGAAACATTTTTTTTTATCCTTTATTAAAAGGAACATTTATCTCTCTAACCAGTTTATTAAAAACAGTTATTTCATTTATGGTGCAGCTCCAAGCTCTTGGCAGGGCTGAAAAAAATACAAATCCCAAGTGAAAGATGAAAGGATTTAGATTAAAATAAGCCCACAGTTCCTGTTAAAAAAATCCCATAAAAATAAGAACCTTTCACCCCTGAGAACAGAAGTTCTGGCAATGTGACAAGTCACAGGGTGACACTTTTGAGTGACACAGAACTGCAGGAAAAGCCAATAAAAACCCCACTCCCTCAAAAACCTTCACCCAAGAGTTTGTGTCACCAAGCTGGGTCTGCAAGGTGACCAAAATGTCACCTTCAGAGCCACTGCTGTGAGCACAACCCCACCAGGAGAGACTGAGAGCAAAGATTTGGGTTTAATCAACGAGCCTCCCATCCACGCCTCTGCCCTCAGGTGTCACACTGAGCAGGGACAGCCAGGAAAGCTGGGAAAAAAACCCCAAATTTCATGGGAATTTCGTGGCTCTCACCCTCAGGTCCCCAGTTCCTGGGAAATATTCTCCATATTTGTGGAAGGACACGGTCATGACTCGGTCTGTGGTGTAAAAAGCTTCCTCCACCCCATCCCCGTGGTGGATGTCGATGTCAATGTACAGCACCCGCTGGTGGTACCTGGAAAATAAATCAGAATATTGTGTTTATTCCAAGGAAATCTGCCTCCAGAGCAGAGGAAACTGGCAGGAGAGCATGGAATTCGGGCCAGGATTTACAGGGGAAGGAGCTGCAGGGAAGGGAGAGTAGTGGAACAGAAAATAGTGACTTTTGCTGCTGAGTTTGTTGGAGATTCAGCTCAGCTGGGTCAGACTCAGCCAACAAAGTGCATTTTTATGCAATTTTTAGGCACATTTTTATGCCCAAGCCACCCCCAGTGAGGTTTGCCTGGAGCCAGAAGCTGTCACAAAACCATGGGTGGGTGGCAGAAGGGAGGAACAAAGACCAGCAGCAAAAAATGTAACATCCAAAAAGCTCCAAAAATCCTTTGCCTGCTGCTGGACAAACCCCATTTGGGAAAGAGGGGAGCAGAGCCTCCCACCCCAAAAAAAAAAAAAAAATCAGCTCTGCTGAGATAAAAATAGAGAATAAAATACAAATCCTGAGGAGAAAGCAGTGAGGAAGAGGAGGCAGTGGTGCTGCCCATACTTGAGGAGCTCCAGGATGGCCAGGACGATGTCGTTGACGTAGCAGAAACCAGAAGCTTCTGATTTTTTGGCGTGGTGGAGCCCTCCTGCCCAGTTCACTGCAATGTCTGTCTGCTGCTTGTTCAGCTTCACAGCACTGGCTGGGGGAGGAAATCACAGACAGCTTCAAACAGGAGTGAAAACCCTGAGCCAGAGCTGGAGGTGAAGCTCCAGCCTCTCCCCGGGGTTTTTTGGGGCTTCCACAAAGCTCCAGCTCAAGGGTTTGGCTCTGGATGTCCCCACAAAGCAAGGGAAAATGGGAAATATTTCTCATCCCTTCCCATTTTTGCTTGAGAGTAGAAAAATCCCCACAAAGCAGTCCCCAGCACCCAGCTGGGATCACAGCTTGGAGACAAGCTGGATTGCTCAGAGCCCTGAGAACAAATCAAGGTTTTAGCTGAGATATATTCAGGTCATTGAGTGAAAATGCATCCAGGCAAAGGAAGTTCTCCTCCCCCCAGCCCCTTCCAGCAACTTTTCTGCACGTGCTGGAATCTCCCAGGGTCCAAATAAATTATAAATTCCGTGGAATTCTCCAGCTCTGGGAGCAGAGAGAGCACAGAGCTGCTTCAAAAACTGCTGCAGTCAGTGCTGGATGCTGCTGGCACAGGAAATACAGACTGGAGGTGTCATTGTGGCAGCAGCAGCCACAAAACTCTCAGGCTTTGTGCACACAAACACCTCCCCAGCAGCTTTGCTGTGAATTATGAGAAAATAAAAAAGCATTTCAATGTTGCAGCTCTCAAACCTTTCAGTTCCTGCTTTGCCTCATGTCCAGAGTTGGGGGATTTTTAAAAACAGCAGCTAAGCCACCCTGGTCTTTCCTTTCCAGGTTGTGCCTGGCCAGAGGGAGACTTTTACAACTTTTATTTTAATGTAAAGCTCTGCTTGATTTTTTTTTTTTTTTTGTTCAACTTTGCTGTTGTGGTTTTAACTCTGTCACTGGTGATGTTACAGAGCCATTGACACCTTCAGTGGGGTAAACCAAATTTAGTGATTAACAAATGGAAAGGGATTGAACAGGCAAAGCTTGGAGAAATCTGGTTTTAATTATTAAATCAGCAAGAGGTTCAAAGAGACAGAAATGACACAAAACACAATAAAAAATACACAGGATTTGTGATCTTACCAACAGAGCCTCCAGCAGAGAGCTGACAGAACTCAAAGAGCCCATCAAACACAGGGCAGTCCTCCCCAACATTAACTGGAAGAGAATGGGAAAGAGCCATCAAAATAAAAGCAGAAATAAAATCCACATCTCACACCACCATCTGGGTTTGAAAAGTGGCCAAAAGTGTTAAACAAAATGCTGTGATCAAATGATAACATGGAAATGTGTGGCTGACACTTAGCACACTGCTTTAACTTCAAATCACACAGTTTTGGGTTCTTAGCAGAGTTTTAGCCTCAATAAATCTTTACTGTAATTAATTCCACTATTAAAAATAGTTACTCATTACAAGAAATTAAACTTCAGGCCCTCTGCTTTACTCTGCCCAAGTCTAGCATGCAAAAATGGAATTAGAAACTGCTCATCCCCTTTCCAGCAGGTTTTGCTGAAGAAAAGCTCTGTCCTTTGCATGTTTAATTTTCATATTTTGGCTTTTTCAGGAATAAAACACAATGCAGAAGACACTGAGCACCAGAGAGAGCAGAGTATTCATGAGCTGTGGCTGCTCCAGGGGTAAACAGGTCAGTTTGGGTAAAAAATTCACTTTGCTGGATGTCATTTGGTGGATTAAAGAGTATCAGGGACTGGGGGGAGGCTTTCAGTGTGTATTAATCATGAACCTCGTGCAGAAATATCTGTCCCCTTCAGCTCTGGGGGTTTCCAAGAGTAAAATGTTGTTTAAATGAAGCTTGAGCTTTTCCCACTGGTTGTCTGGACTTGTTAGAAATCTATTTTGCAAAAAAAAAACCCAAACCAAACCATCAGCTCAGAATGGCTGAGACACCAAATCCAGGTTTTTGTACTATTAAAGAACCTTTCCATGGATTGGAGAGGTTGGAACAAGACATCAATTCACAATTAACCTACAGAACCATCAGGTATTGATGAATATCCTGAACTTGCCCCATTTCCAAGCTGCCACTGCCCTGAAAATCCTTCAGGTTTGGGGTAGAATTGAGGAGTTGGGGTTTTTTTTAATTTGCTGCTTTTAAATGCCCCAACTCTTCTGGTTGAAGATGAGCATTAATCCAACATCCACACAGGTCAGAAATGGAGTTCTGTCATCTCCAAGGCAGGAAGGGAATTTAGGCAACGAGAAAAACCCAAAACACAACCAGGTCAAAGAATTTCCCTCAGCTCCTTTTAGCTTGAGAGAGACAGACCTGTTTTTTAAAAATGACTAGAAAAACCAAAAGCAAAATCAGGAGAATGGCAACTGATGGAAAATTATCCCAAATTTCTGGAGCTGGGCTGGGATTCCTAGAGGTCAAATTTTCAGCTGCAGCACCACTCACATCTCTGCATCTGCTTGCTGTACTCAGACATGTTGTCAGGGCGGATGGACCTCAGGAATTTGATGTAATCATCGCTGTGGTACTTGGTCATCTCCTCTGCATTGGCTTTGTGAGGACGCTGCAAGGACAGCAACACAGCAAGGATTGCTCTGGAATTCATCCCCTCCCGAATTCCCACTCCCAATTCCAGATTTAACCCCCAGGAACTGGGAAAAGTATCAAAGCAGCAGCGTTAAGTATGGAAAAACTGGGTTGGAAAGGCAAGAATGGCACTGTTGGTGAGTGTTATATATGCAGATGTGGAAATAAATTTCATTTCAAAGACAAAACAGTTTTCCAGCCTCCAAAGCCTCTCTGAAGCACACAACCCCTCAGTCCAACACTGAGAAGAAAGCAGAAATACATCAACACAACTGACTGGGGTTTATTCTTTTCCTCTTGGAGAAAAGCTCCACAATTAAAGCCTGAAACATCAATTATGACACCTGTTAATGAGCAGCCCCACACTTACATAGATCTCCATCTTCCTGTAGAGCCCATAGTTGAGCAGGAGGTTGTGGGTCATGCGGATCCTGTGGGGTTTCATGGGATGTCCTTGGCCATAATAATAATTCCCAACATCCCCTGGAAGCAGAAAGGAGTTGATCATCAATTCCTGAACAGGGAACCATCGGCTCCTCTGGGATTTATTTCTCCTGCCAGGATCCAGGATACAGGAAGGGATCTCCCACCTTCCTGGCACAAGGATATCCATGGATTCAGGGTTCAAATGAGACAGAAGTTTGGAATCTGAGGGAATTTGGAATGCCATCAGTGGAGTGTGCCCCTGCCCTTGGAAAGAGGCTGGAATTGGATCATTGGTGCTGGATCATCTTCCAAGCCAAACCATTCCATGGTTCCGTCAGCACAGAGGAAGAACCTCCAAGGTTTTTGGGCCAGAGGAGCTCTGGGCTGAGTGCCAGGAATCTCTCCCAGGTTTCAGGGAGTGCTGGGAGCAGGATTCCCAGGGGCCAAGGGAGTTAATCCCAGCTCAGACAGTGACTCAGCCCAGGAACACCCGGCCTCTGCCTCACTTTCCTCCTGTTTACCCAAGGGCAACGGGATCCAGGGAACTCTGAACTCAGCAAACACCACCCAGCTCTGCTTTTACAGCTCCACAGTTGTTTCCACCCCTTTTTTATTCCTTGAAATCCTCCAGAGGATTCCCAGGCCTTTCCAGCCACCCCTCAGGAATTATTTTATGGGACCAGGGGAACAAAGTCACCTCCCCACAGGGATTTCCTCCTCCAAATTGAGCTCACACTTCACTTCTACCTGGGGATTTTATTCCAGCTCCTTTCCCAGGGGGACTCATTTCCCTGAAAATTACAGGAATTTCACTTTCAAATTTCTGCTGCTGCCTGATTTGGCTGCAGGGAGAAGGAATCTCTCCCAAACCTCATTTTCCTGGGAAACCAGACCAAGTTGTTCCTGGGGTTGAACAACTCCTGATTCTTTTGGGAAGCAGGAGATGCAATCCGGTCTGGCTGGGTGACTCAGAGGGGAGAATTAATATTTCATCACCACTCCCCACCTTCAGCACAAGCAGTTTTTCCTCCTGTGGACATGGATCTATTTTCAGGTAGGAAAAGGAGAAGCCAGAGGTGCAAATCCCACATCCAGACAGATCTGCTGCTGGAATTTACCTGTCTGTGGAGCTCTGGGGGAATGCTCTTCCAGTAAACTGAATTTTTTTCAGTTCAATACATTTTCACTGAAAATAATTCTATATTCTGAAACTTTCAACACCCATGCTGGTGTTTTCCTGGTGTAACTACCCTGACAGTTTTAGGCATATATTTCACCCTCCCTAAATCAAAGTTTGGGGATCTTGGATGAGATGTTTAAGGCTCTGCCTAGAAAATTCAAGCACAGAACTCCTTGAAACTTTTAAAAAATCACCATCAGCTGTCCAGGAAATGCCCTGGGCCAACCCTGAGCTGCTGTTCCCTGTGCTGAGCACATCCCAAGCCCCGTGGATCCATGGATGAGCTCAGCTGCTCCTGGACGTCAGAGCAGATTAAGGAGTGTGAACTTAGCAGGCTCTGCTGGGGTTAAACAAATCCCTCCATGGGGAGCTCTGAATGGAGAAATTCCACCCAAACATTTCCACAGCCCCTCAGGATTCCATAAGAGACCCTTTGGATACCATCCCCAATTCCTTCATCCCATGAAATTCAGGGAATTCCCACACCAGGCTGGGCTGTTTCAACTTCCCAGTGTGGAAAATAAAAGGCTCAAATAAATTATTTATTTCCCCTCAGTAAAAGCAGCTTTTTACCCCTTAGCTGGGGATGTTTGAGAGCTGCTCAGAAAAGAACAGTGAAAAAGAAAAGATTTTTTTAAAAAAAAAAAGGCACTAAAACCTCACCACAGAGCATGGAACCCAAATTTGTGAAATTCCTGTGCAGCAAAGACCTGCAGGGCAGCAGCACTTCAAACAAAACAACTGCTTATTTCGTATTTCAGATACAATTAAGTGCCTTTAAAAATTATAACCCAGCAGTACTGAAAACCTCACATTTGAGGAAAAAAAAATTCACATGTTTAGAGGGGAAAAAGAAAGCCCTCAGCACAGGATTTGGAAAAGCCTCCTGCACTGCTCCAGCACTGGGTACATCCTTTGAGATGGGAAAAAGTAGCAAGAACAAGTTCTTATTTGATTTCAGGCTAAAAACCGTGATGGAACAGAGAATTGCACAACGCCTCTCACACAAGGTGAGCACAGAGCCTGTGCTCCAAGCCAGGGCACCAAGTCAGCCCTCTAAAGAGAAAGGGGCAGGACTTGGGATTTTCTGGAAGCCCCAGAGAGGGATTTGGCCACTCTGTCCCTTCCCTGCTCCACAGGGATGGTGACAGAACAAGGAGCCACTCCACAATCCACAATCCAGAGCCAGAAGTGAAGGATGCTGCTGGACAGGAGCTCCGTGCGAACAGCTACGCAGCCAGCCTGGCTCCCAGAGCGTTTTTGTTCCCTCCTGACACCAAAGCGCTGTCCCAGGAGTGCCTCTTCCTCCTCAGAGCCCGTCCAGCAGCATCTCCAGCACTCCCCAAAATCCTTCTCCAGCCTCTCCTGGCCTCGTACCCCTCTCACCACCCCGGACCCTTGCCAGTCTTTCCCATCTCCCAAATCCCCAGATCTCCAACTTCCCCATCCCATTCCACCCCTCCGATTTTGCCCCATTCTTCCCAATCTCCCCTCCAGTGCTCCCCATATCCCTGCCATGCCCCCCATATGCTTCCTATGCCCCTCAACCCCATAAAAAAACCCACATAATCCTGGATCGCCATGCCCCGCTTGCCCCTGTGCATCAGCGCCCCATTATCCATCCCTGCAGCCCTCAGTGACCCCCCACAACCTTTAAATCCCCCAACCTCAATGATCCGCCACTGCCAAGTTCTCACCCCATCCTCTCTTAGTGACCCCCATTACCCCCACGCCTCTCCCCAGTGCCCTTCAGTGC
>VWYI01029648.1:60547-78440 GCA_013399455.1 Anthoscopus minutus | reverse complement strand
AGGGGCTGAGGGGACAAGGGCTGGGCTAAGGGGACAGGGGCTGAGGGGACAAGGGCTGCCTGAAGGGGACACGCCGTGCCCGTGGCGGGCTGGCAGCCCTGCCCGGGGGCGGCTCGGAGCGCGGCAGCAACAGCGCCATTGTTTTGGCTTTTTTGAAGGAGGGCGAAGCCGCAGGCACAGGCAGGAAGCCCAGAGGTGTAGGGGAGGAGGGGCTGTGGTGGCTTGAGGGGCACATTCGGGTTCTCCTCGTGTCCTGGGAAGGAGAAAGAGCCCCCAAAATGATGCCTCAGCTTCCCTGGCGCTGCTTGCACGCGGGGTTTTGTGGAAGTCGCATCTCCCAAGCTACCAAAAAAGGCCGGGAGCCGCGTCTGGAGGGAAAAACCATCAGCTCTCACCCTCACCTCCTTTTATTCTGCCTCAAAGGGCTGCTCCCCACATTTCCCACCGGGCTTGACGCCACCACCCTCAGGGCCAGGCCCCCAAAACGCCCCGTGGGGACAGTGACATCCCTGTGCCACCACGGCCCCGGGAGCAGCAGCGCCTTCCCCGAGTCCTGAGGGATCCTGAGGGATTTGAGGAGGGACCTTTGATCCCCGAAACACCCGCGGGTCTCCCCCGCAGCCTCCGGGGGTGGCTCAGCACAGGGAGAAGCGGCGGGAGTTGATGTTCATGCGGGTGACGCCGATGTGCTTGAGCGGCGTGGAGAGCAGGAAGGCGGCCTTGGGGGGGATGGTGCAGAGCAGATCCGAGTCTTCCTCGCAGCCCTCGAGGCCGAAGGTGGCGTCGTCCAGCATCTCCTTGTGCTGGTGGCAGGCCTGCTCCACCTTCAGCCGGTGCAGCCGCGCCCGCAGCCGCAGCAGCTGCTGCGCCAGCCGCTGGTCCAGAGCCTGCATGTCCCGCTGGGAGAGCGGGGAACGGGGATGGAGCGGGGTCTGGGATGCGGCTCGGCCAGCGCACAAACCCCCCCTGCGAGCAGCGGTGCCAGGGTGGGCGCGGGGACAGCGCGGGGACAGCTCGGAGTGCGCTGTGCCACCCCCAGAGCAGCAGGGCGGAGGTGACAAGCGCTGAGCCCAGCGAGGCCACCACCCCCGCTACTGCCGTGCGGGGTCAGGGGCCCCGCAGAGCCGCGGGAAAAGCCTGGAAAAAGCCGCGCAGAGCAGCTCAGATCCCGCTGGGGATCCCGCAGAATCCCTGGACTCTGCCAGGTCCGCTCAGCTCGGGCACGGTGGCCCCATCCCGGTCCTTGTCCCCCGTCCAACTCACCAGCTCCGTCCTGAGCCACTCCAGAGCCGCCTCCATGGTGGCAAAGCCACAAACGCCACCCTCCTGCTGCTCCTTGGGGTGTCCGGGGCTCGGCTCTGCCCCGCAGGTGCCCCCGGGGGTCCGAGCCCCCCAGCGCTGCCCCCTGACCCGCGCTTCCCACTCCAGGTACGAGGGTCTGCGGGTCTGCAGCTTCAGCTTGGCCGCCAGCGCCTTCACGCTGTCCAGGTTCTCCTCCTCCCAGGTGGGCTCCTCCTCGCCCAGTTCCTTGAATTTCAGCTGGCTGAAAGCCATGGTGGGACAAAGCCGAGCTCCCCCAAAACCCGCGCTGATCTCCGCCCTCTCAACACCTCCCCGCGGGGAAATGAAGCCCCGACCACCCACCCACTCCGTGCCCCAGCTGCACCCGGTTCCCGGCTATTTATCCACCCCGTCGAGGGCAAGTCGGATGGGCAGGAATTTCCTTATCCAGAGGAGTGCAAAGGAGGAGGTTTTTTTGGCTTGTTGTGTTTGGTGGGGTTTTTTGTTTTGTTTTATTGTTGTTGTTGGGTTTTTTTTTCCTTTTCTTTTTTAATATCATTGTCTCCGCCTGGGAGGAGACTCCGCGTTCCCGGACGGAGCCTTCACCGGGCACGGAGGAGCGGGAATGATTTATCCCCGGGCTCAGCTGCCCCTCCTGCCTCTTGGGGGGGGTCCCAAAAAAACCCAAGGAAGGAAAAAGAAACGGGGGGGTGCCCACGGGGGGCAGCCGGGGTCCCGCACCCGGACGGGTCCTTAAGGTGGAACCGCGTCCGGATCTGTCCTGTGCCACCTCCTCTCTGCCCGGAGGGCTCCAGGGGCAGCGGAGGTGGCTCAGGGGTCTCACCTGCGTCCCCCGGGTCTCACCTGCCCCGTGGGTGTCAACTCCTGTCCCCTCCAGCCCTCCCAGAGTAGCCCCCAAATTCTCCGCGTGCTTCCCCCGCGCTGCTCTCGAGTCCCGCTGTCCCCTCGCATGTCCCCTCCCACGGCCCCCCCCGTGTCCCCTCGCTGTCGCACCGCACTCAGGGACCCCCCCCGCAGCCGCAGCCCCGGGCATGGCCGCGTCCCCCCGGACAGGGCCACCTTAAACCCGACATCCGCCAGCCGGGCCGGGCGGTGCGGGGACATCGCCGCCTCCCCGCTTCCACCCCGAGGTCCCCGAACTCGCCGTCCTGCACCCCCAAATCCCCGCCCTTGCACCCTGGGGTCCCCTCCTTGCCCCCTGAGACTCTTCCTTGTGCCCCAAGGTCCCCTGCTTGCAGCCCAGAATTCCCGCTTGCATCCTAAAAATCCTCTCCTTATGGCCAGCAGCTCCCTGCTGGCACTCGGAGGTCCCCTGCTCGCACCCCGCTTGTCCCCCGAGGTCCCCACCTGTCCCCAAGCCCGAGCAGGTAAGCAGAGGGGCGGCCGGGGCAGGAGCACAGCCACCCACCCTCCTCCTCCTCTCCTCCTGCCCATCCCCAGCCCCGGGGGTGGCTTTGGGGACAGCAGAGCCCGTGGGGACCCTGGCAGCCGGGTCGTATCGGGTCCGGGAGCGAGATAAGAACCGGGAGCTGCTCCCATCAGTCCCATTCCCAGCCTAAAAATCCCTTCTACGTACGGGGGACACTGGGGCCAGCTCAGCCCGCCGTGCCTCAGTTTCCCCATTGCCTGGTGGAAGGAACGCCGCCCTCCCGCGTGCTGGAGGTGACAGTGTCAACACGGGGAGGGGGGGACAGCCCGCAGGCCGCCGCGTGACGCGCAGGGAAGGGGTTTCCAGGCGGGCCGAGAGCCGCAGGATTTCCCCTTTCTCCCTCTCCTCCCTCCCTGCTCCGGGCAGAGGCAGCGCCCATGGAGTTCTCGGAGCTGATCAAGACGGCGACCGTGGAGAACGTGCTGCTGTCGCGCCCGGGGCTGCCGGCGGTCAGGGGCACCCTGTGCATCACCAGCCACCACCTGCTGCTCTCCTCCTGCCCCAGCGGCGAGCTGGAGCTCTGGCTGCTCATCCGCAACGTGGACGCCGTGGAGAAAAGGTGGGGCTGTCCCCAGGGCTGTCCCCAGGGCTGTCCCCAGGGCTGTCCCCAGGGCTGTCCCTGTCACCCCTGGCTGAGCTGGAGGATCCCCCCCTCCCCGTGCCGGTGGGCACCGCGCTGCCCCGCCCGGCCGTGTCCTTCCTCTTCCTCCCGGCCCGCACTGCTGCAGCGGGCATTGCCCTCCTCTCCTCCTCAGGGCGCACAGCTCAGGCTGGTGCCAGCCCTCCCGGACTGGCGGCTCCCTGCGGGACACCAGGTTTGGCTTCTCTTGGTTCTCTCGCCTCTGCCACCCACCCGCCGTGCCCCATCCCGGCTGCGGTGGCAGATGAGAGCCTCAAGTCCGGCGCAGCTCCGAGGGGAGAGGGCAGCTCGGTGCTGTCCGTGTGTCCTCCAGCCAGCCCTGACGCCCTCCCCGCAGGGTCTCCGGCTCCTCCGGCACCATCACGCTGCGCTGCAAGGACCTGAAGGTGCTGCAGCTGGAGATCCCGGGCATGGAGGAGTGTCTGAACATCGCCAGCTCCATCGAGGTGAGCCCCGGCCGGCGAGCAAAGGGTTGGCCGGGGGAAAACACAGCGCTGCCGTGTTTGCTCTGGGTCTGGGATTAACCGGGTAAACACGAAGCTCCGGCAGCGCTGGCACACACGGGGCTGGCACACACGGGGCTGGCACACGGGGACATTGCCAGCGCTCTGCTCCGCGCCCGGTGGCCCCGAGCAGCTCCGGCCGTGCCCCCGCCGCAGGCGCTCTCCTCGGTGGACTCGGTGATGATGATGTACCCGTTCTTCCACCGCCCGCCGGGGCTGCGGCTGGAGCAGGGCTGGCACCGGAGCCCCCTCGAGCGCTACTTCCAGCGAGTGGCCTCGCAGGTGAGTCCGGCCGGGAGGGACCCGCAGGTGAGCTCCGTGCCGGGCTGGCCGCTGATGTCGCCTGTCCCCCAGACGAGCCAGTGGCGGCTGAGCACCGTGAACCGCGACTTCAGCGTCTGCCCCTCGTACCCTCCGGCCGCGATCGTGCCGGCGGCCGTGGGCGATGACGCCGTGACAAAGGCGGCGCGGTTCCGGCAGGGCGGGCGCTTCCCTGTGCTCAGCTACTTCCACCCCAGAAACGGCACCGTGAGTCCGGCCCGGCCCGCGGGGAAAGGCGGCTGGGAGCCCCCCGAGCCGTAGGAGGAGGGATTTTAGAGAATCACAGAATTGGATTGAAAAGGATCTTAGAGATCGTCCTGTTCCACCTTGCCATGGCAGGGACACCTGCCGCTGTCCCAGCTTGCTCCAAGCCCCAGTGTCCAGCCTGGCCTTGGACACTTGCAGGGATCCAGGGGCAGCCACAGCTTCTCTGGAAAAGCCATCCCAGCCCCTCCCCACCCTCCCAGGGAACAATTCCTGCCCAATATCTCACCCTTCCCTGCCCTCTGCCAGTGGGAAACCATTCCCTTGTGTCCCATCCCTCCATCCTTTATCCCAACTCCCTCTCCAGCAGCCCCTTTTAGGCTCTCTAAGGTCACCCTGGAGCCTTCTCTTCTCCGGGCTGGACACTGCCAGCTGTGCCACGCTCTCCTGCAGGCCCTGCTCCGCAGCAGCCAGCCCCTGAGCGGGCCCAACCGCCGGCGCTGCCGTGAGGACGAGCAGCTCTTGGGGACAATCCTGGACGAGGACGAGCGAGGCTTCATCATCGACACGCGCTCGGCCCAGGCGGCCAAGCAGGCCCGGATGGGCGGCGGCGGCACCGAGCCCAAATCCTCCTACCCGCAGTGGAGGAGGCTCCACCGAGGCTTGGAGAGGTGAGGGCTGGGTGCTGTGTGACACGGGGACAGCGCCAGCGAGCCCCTCCACGCCTCTGTCCCCTCTGCCAGGGGCCGCCCGCTGCAGGAGAGCTTCATCAGGCTGGTGGAGGCCTGCAGTGAGGCCTCGCCGGGCATGGACCGCTGGCTGGGCCGGCTGGAGAGCAGCCGCTGGCTCAGCCACGTCAAGGCCGCCCTGAGCACGGCGTGCCTGGCTGCTCAGTGCCTGGACAGGTAAGGGGGGGGGGCTGCACCTCGCCCACCTTGCCCCAGCGTGGCCCCAAAACCCGGGCGTCACCCCTGGGATGGCCGCGGCAGGGAGGACGCCAAGGTGCTGGTGCACGGGGCTGAGGGGACAGACACCACGCTGCTGGTGACAGCGCTGGCCCAGCTCATCCTGGACCCGTCCTGTCGCAGCCTGGAGGGCTTCCAGGAGCTGCTGGAGCGGGAGTGGATAGAGGTGAGAGCTGCAGCTCTGAGGAGGGTGGGGAGGCCAGGCTGGCTCTGAGGGCGCCCTGACTCCATTTTGCCTGCAGGCCGGGCACCCCTTCCAGCTGCGCTGCGCCCGCTCTGCCTCCTCCCACGCCCGGGGGAAGCAGGAGGCGCCGCTTTTCCTCCTCTTCCTCGACTGCGTGTGGCAGCTGAGCCGCCAGTTCCCCTTGTCCCTGGAATTCGGGGAGCAGCTGCTCCTCACCCTCTTCGACAACGCCTACGCCTCTGCCTACGGCACCTTCCTGTGCAACAACGAGCGGGAGAGGTCGGTGTGAGGGCACAGCCATGGCCAAAGCCCTGCTGGTCCTAGCTCAGGTGACACCAAACCCTGTTAGGGACTGAAATTTGTCCCACCTGTCCTGCCAGGAGCCTGTGTAAGGTGAAGGAAAGCACACACTCGCTCTGGGCCTGGCTGAACCAGCCTGAGGAGAAGCAGAAGTACCTGAACCCTCTCTACTCACACAACCCCTTGGTGATCTGGCCCTCCGTGGAGCCCCAGAGCATCCAGCTCTGGCAGGGTGAGCGGGATCCTCCCAAAATCCACCCTCAGCTCCCAGCTGGGCTGGCTCAGGGGAAGCTGCTCTGCCTTTCCCTCTCTGACAGGGCTGAAATAACACCCAGCCCCTTCTTCTCCCAGGTCTATTCCTTCGTTGGATCCGTCCTTCCCAGCACCTGGATGAGGCCTGGGAGGAGATCCAGAGGTTGGTGAAGGGAAACAACTCCTCCACCAAGGAGAGCACAGGAAAGAGGCTGAGCCAGACCCTCCCTGACCCCACTGTGGGGACAGAGAATGGAAGATGAAGCGTGGACAGTTGGGTCCCCATGGGATTTGGGACAAGGATGTTCCCATGGGAAGGGCTGTGCAGGACACAGACCCCAGGGACAGATCCCTTTTCCCAGCCTTCAGCTGCCCAGCCTGAGCTCATTGCAGTAAATCTCTCTCCCAGCCCTTGCCTGCGTCCCGCTCTTCCATAGGGAAGCTGCTCCTTCCCACTGGGATCTCAGCAGTGCCTGTGGATGGCTCTGGAGCTGAAGGGCAGGAGATCACACAAAAAACCCCAACAGGACACACTAAACCAACACTTCCCCCTCACAAAAATCACAAAGCCTCAGTGTCGTGCCAGCGAGCTGGGAACCAGCCTGGGAATTCTGCCCTTGGGCCCAGTTTTGAGGAAGGAAAGAGGAAAAAAAACCAAACCACATCCCTCTGGAAAGACAGGAGGGTGGGTGAGTGAGGATCTGCAGCACGAGCTCCTAGGGCAGGAAATAACTGTTCCATGAGGAAAGCTGGCCCGGGGTCAGCCCAGCAGATAAACAAAGCGGCGGGGCCGGGCGCGTGCGTAGCAGCTGGAGAACAATTCCTGGCTGCTGCACTTGCAGCCTTTTCACACTTCAGGGCTGAGCCTGAGGCTGTGGAGCCTCACTGGGCAGGAGTTCATGGATGGGCAGAGGTCCCGGGAGGAGCAGCACTGCTCCATGGGTGTGGAACAGAGCTGGGAAAACAAAGTCCTTGGGTTAATTTTGGTCCAGATGGGGAAAAAAATAACCTAAAAAAAAACCAACTCCACAGAGGTGCTTTTCCTTGTGTTTAGAAAAGATTTCTATTTATTTCCTGATCTTTTCCCCTCCCCTGATTTATAAATATGCCCAGCAGGCAGGCAGCCAACCCAGTTCCCTTCACTCTTCTTCCAGTAAAAGCCATTCCTGCCCTTCGGAGCTGCTTGAGTTCCCACTTCCCCAACTTCCCACAGCCCCCAAAATCGCTGCCAAAAATAACTTCAGGCCTTTCCAACAGTCCTGTGGTGGAGCCCATGGACTGGGCAAGGGGTTGGAGAAGGGAAAAGAAGAGGAGAGGGAAATTCTCCTTCAGGCTTCAAACTCAAACTCGAAGTACTGGGGATCGAAGTAATGGATGCGGACGTAGCCATCCTCACCCCCACTGCTGTAGCTGCAGGGAGGAAAGGGAAAGTCAGGAATGCTGCTGGGAGCAAAGAATGGGAAGTCTGGATTCACCATCCCCTCCTGAAACTGATACAGGAATCACAAAGTGGAAAAAAACATCAGTGATGTGGCCAAGTGTGGGGCAGTGTGTGAGTGACCCCCCCAGGCCAGCTCCAAATGGGAGAATTCCAGGTGCTTGGTTCCATTCCCACCACAGAAATCCTGAGTCTGGTCATATCCTAAATTAAAAAGTGGGATTGGGTGGGTTGGGGACACTGCAAGATCCCCAGGGAGCCTCTCACCTCTTCCCATCAGGGTGGAAGGCGACGCTGTTGATGGGCCCAAAGTGCCCCTTGACTCTGCCAAACTCCTCCTCAAAAGCCAAGTGGAAGAACCTGGCAGGAGGAAGATTTCAATTGTCACAAGCCCAGAAGGGACAAAACCACAGAATCCTCAAAAAAAACCCAAACCCAACAAGCTTAAGGGCTTCTCCAGCACTGCCAGCATCCCAGAAGAGAGGGAAGTGCAATCCTTGGGATGCCAGGAGTGCTCCGGGTGAGGATTTGGCCCTGCCCCAGGGAAAAGGACCAACCTGGCCTCGAATTTGCCAATCCTGGTGGAGGTTGTGGTCACATCCATGGCCTCCTGCCCTCCACCCAGCACCACCTGCAGGGGAGAGAAACCAGAGAAATCACAACCCTTCAGTGCTTCCCTCTGGGATTTAGGGAATCCTGGGATCACTGAGGTTGGAAAAGACCTCCAAGATCAAGCCTGACATTGATCCCCACCCTGAAACCTGTTTAGTGCAATGAGTGCCAGGTCCAGAGGTTCCCTGGACACCCCCAAGGGTGGTGACAGCCTCCAGCACTTCCCAAAAATCCCACAAATCCATCAGCAGGCCTCCATCCCTCAGAGGAATTCCCACCTCCCTGACACATTTGATCAGAGGACACAAAACTTTGTTCCCAGTTCCAGACCCAGCAAAATTCCCCAGGCTCATTCCAGAGACCTGCTTTTAGGCTGGACTGGGAAGACTCCCAGTGCAGGAATCCCAGGATTAGGGATACCCTGAGGAAGCTCATCCTTACATGGTCAAAAATGGGGGAAAGGGCAGCAGAATTCACCGGCCGCTCCGTCCTGAACGTCTTCAGGTGCTCCAGGGATGTGCAGTCAAAGAGCTACAAAAAAAGGGAGAAATCCATCAATTAACTCACACAGCTCCAGCTGCTGGGCCTTACCTGGCTGGATGTTCCCTCTGCAAGTTCAAATCCCAAAAATATCCCCCTAAAAAGGGAAATCTTTTGCCTTCCAGAGGTGGCGAACCGCAAATGTTCTTGCGAAATACCAAAATATTTCATTTTCAATGGCTGGGTGTTTGTTTAGCACCTCCCCTTTCTCAATGAACATTCCCAAGAAGTAAAATCTCTGAGCAGAGATCCTGCCAGGAAATCTCCAGGAAAAGCTCACCTTGGCTGTGTTATCCTTGGAAGCAGTGATGAACATTGTCATGTCCCGGGAAGTCTGGATGTCATTGATTTGCTTGGTGTGCTCCTTGATATTTGACAGCTGCTCCCCTGACTGGAGAGGAAGAGGCAATTTCAGGGAGCTGGGAAGTGATTCCCACATTCCAAACAACCTGGGAGATCATGGAATAGAACCCTGGAATGCTTTGGGTGGAAGGGAATTTAGTAAAGGATTCAGCTCCAGGTCTCCATGCTGTCACTTCCAGCTTTGCTCAGGGGAGCCTCATGTTTTAACAGGGGAGAGGAAGAGGAATATTCAGAAAGCTGGGAAGTGATTCCCACATTCCAAACAACCTGGGAGATCATGGAATAGAACCCTGGAATGCTTTGGGTGGGAAGGGAATTTAGGAATGGATTCAGTTCCAGATTTCTGTGCTGTGTCACTTCCAGCCTCACCCAGGGGAGCTTCACACTTTTAACAAGGGAGAGGAACAGGAATTTTCAGGGAGCTGGGAAGTGATTCCCACATTCCAAACAACCTGGGAGATCATGGAATAGAACCCTGGAATACTTTAGGTGGGAAAGGAATTCAGGAATGGATTCAGTTCCAGGTCTGTGCTGTGTCACTTCCAGCCTCACACTTTAATCATCCTCACTGAAGCTGCTGTTTGGAGCCCCAAATCCCACATTCCAGCCCTGATCCCCCTGGGAATGCTGCCCCAGCCTCCCCCAGGCCCTGACCTTGGCACTGAACTGGTTGAGCTCCCCATTCTCGTGGCCAGCAATGATGAACTCCCCGAGCGGGCCCCACACGGCGCTGGTGATCTTGGAATCGCTGCAGGGAATCTTCATGTAGGGCTCGTTGTTCTCTGTGGGAAGCAGGAGTCAGATCCCCACAGGGATTGCATCCAGCATTTGTCCTTTTACATCTCATGCTCAGCTTGGCTTTTCCAGCATTTCAAGGGTGGATTCCTTTGTGATTTTTATTTATGGAGCTCAGATTTCCATGGATCTCTGGGGCTGAGGGGAAGCATTTTGGTGTTCCCAAAGGAATCCCACAGAGGGGAATTGTGTCCTTGCTGATGTGATCACCCCCAAACCACTTCCAGCAAAGTGGTTTTTTTAGGGAAGCATCTCCTCTATTCCATCCCAGGACAATTTAGAATAGGGGAAGGAATCCCTGCCCATGGGAATGGGGTGAGAATTAAGGCTGCCCTGAATCCCAAATGCCTCTGGGGCTGTGAGATGCACAATCCCAAGGGAAGGGCCCTGAATCCCAAATGCCTCTGGGGCTGTGAGATGCACAATCCCAGGGGAAGGGCCCTGAATCCCAAATGCCTCTGGGGCTGTGAGATGCACAATCCCAAGGGAAGGGCCCTGAATCCCAAATGCCTCTGGGGCTGTGAGATGCACAATCCCATGTGAGATGCACAATCCCAGGGGAAGGGCTGGCTGCTCACCGATCTGGCTGGGGTCCCTGAGGTCGAAGAAGCTGACAAAGCACTGGTAGCCCATCTGCTTGTCCGTGGAGAACATGATGATGTTTCCCCCAAAGTCGAAGCCACACGTCCTCACAGCTGAGCTGGTCTTCACCAGGGCCAGCTGCTTCCCTGGGAGCAGCACAGACCTCAGGGATGGGTGGGAAAGGGTGGGAAAGGAGGGGAGATGATGGCAGGAGGGGCTGGTGATCTGTGGGAACCTGGGATGTTCCTGTGACAGTCCTGGGTGATGTGAGCCCAGGCCAAGGGGGTTGGAAGCCTTGGCAGGGGGGGTCAAAACCCCTGGCATGCAGCCAGAGATCCTTGTGGCTTTGAGTTTAATCCATAAAACAAAGGATTACTGTGCAAAAAAGTCACAAAAGTATAAATCTAAAATTCTTACTATGATGAGCTGAAAGGCAAGATAGAAAAATCTAAGCATTGTCCTGTCCTCCTTCTCTCTTCTTCCTAACCTCCATCTTTTGAGTAATAAACACTTTTGCATTAGTATAAAATAAAAAAACACAGCCTAACAGTAGCAGTAAATAAAGTATACTGTAGTTTATAACATAAAAAACAGCACAAGCCCTGGAAGAAAACAAAGTGCCTCAGTCTGGTCTGCTGAACAAACCTTCACAAGCCAAGCTGAAAATGTTTTTCTAATCACCAACAATAAACAACCTTGAACCCAAAAGCCAAAAACTTCAAACTCATTATTAAACAGCTAAGTTAAAAACAAAAAAAAACAACTTTTTACACATCTCAGGGTCATCTTGACCACAAAAAACTCCAAAAGTGATCTGCTCACGATCAGCTTTTCTCAGGGAATGGTTTGGGTTGGAAGAGGCTCAAAGCTCACCCAGCCCTGGGAAGGGACACTTCCCACTGTCCCAGCTGGCTCCAACCTGGCCTGGCACAACTCCAGAGGTGAGGCAGCCACAGATTCTCTGGGAATTTCATCCCAGATCCTCCCTGGGAAGAATTCCTTGTAATATCCAGCCAAATCTCCAGTTCAAAGCCATTCCCTGGCTCCTGTCCCTCTGTCCCTTGTCCCCAGCCCCTCTCCAGCTCTCCTGGAGCCCCTTTAGGCCCTGCCAGGGGCTCTGAGCTCTCCCTGGATCCTTCTCCTCTCCAGATTCTCCCAGCCTGGCTCCATGGCCATCCCTGGGGATGTCCCCCAGGCTCAGGAGGTGTCACAGCAGTGTCCCCAAGGGGAATTGGGGAATGGCCTCACCTGTCTCACAGTCCCAGAGCCGACAGCTGTTGTCTGCAGAGCCGGTGAGGACGTGCCTGGTGTCCCCTGGGCCTCCAGTTAGGGAAAATCAGCCCCAAATTCCCCTGGCTTAGCACTCAAGAGAATGTTTTTGCACCAGATCAAAAAGGGATTTTTAAATTTTAATCATTTAATATATAGTATTTTATATATTTTATACTATATATACAATTTCTATATAAATATAGGCATTATGTGATACATACCATATATAAAATGGACATTATTTTAACATAAATTACAATTTTATAAAGATATTTTCTATAATACATTAATACAATAATATATAATAGAAATTCTAATTTACTAATTTTTTTAAAATTTTAATTAAATATTTGCCCCTTAAAAAAGGCAAAATCTACCACAGGAAAGGCAAAGCAGAGCCCAAGTGTTCCCATTGGCAAATCTCACATTTTTTCCATGAAATTTTAAAGCCATTGGCAAATCCCACATTTTTTCCATGAAATTTGAAAGAAAAGGCTCTGTTTCTTGCATTTAAACAACTTTTCCACACTTTTATCTCTACTGCCCATGGAAAATCTTCCCACATATCCACAGAAGGAGCACAAGGCACAATAAATCCAAATATCCATTGGGACTTTATACCAAATATCAGAAAGGCAGAAAAAACACCCAGAAGATGGGAAAAGAAGGAGCAGAAGAAGAGTTAAATGCTCCTCTTTGAGAGGAAAATGAGGAGCAGCCGGGAAGAATCACCGGGAATGAATCAGCCACTAAAATATGGAATTAAACCGGTTTTTGGGATCAAAGGATACAGTCGGCATCCACACACCACACAGCTCCCGTGTGCCCATTGTATGTTCCCAACCTCTCCCCATTCACCGAATACCAAACATTGACAATCTACGAGGAGAAAACAAAATTATCAAAATTAACGATCAGCGTCGTTAATTACGACGCATTAATTACCGGGGCCGGGGCGCACTCACGGGATCTTTGGCCACGGTGAACAGCAGGTCTCCTTCGCGGTTGTATTTGATCTGCGTGATGGAGCGCTCATGGCCCTGCAGCAGGATTGGCTTCTGGAATTAATGATTAAATAAAAAATGAGCGAGGGGAGGGAAACGGGNACCGGGGGCGTGGAGCCGCTAAAATCATCGGTGGTGACCAAAAATCGCGACCCCCGTGCCCGTGGCGATCCCGCTCTCACCATGGCGGCCACGCTGAGGCGTGAGGGGGGCAGAACTTCCGGGTTGGTGAAGGCGCGCCGGAACTACGTCATTGTTTCCATGGCAACACAAACACTTCCGGGAAACCAGGAAGTGCCGCGGTGTTGCCATGGCGACCGCGGGTGACGGGAGAGTGATGGCGGCGGCGAGGATTTGTTTGGGAAGGGGGAAAACGTGGTTGGGGGTCCATGAGGGGATTTGAGGGCTCAGGAGGAGTGGAGGGAGGTTGTGGAGAGCGGTCGGGCTCTTCTGGCAGGCAAGCAGCGATGGGAGCGTGGTTTGGCTTGGGATGGAACGTAGGGATCTCCAGTGCCGTGGGCAGGGACACCTGGCACTACCCCAGGCTGCTCCAAGCTCCATCCAGCCTGGCGTTGGACACGTCCCGGTGCTCCCGGGCCGGGCTGGGCTCCGTGGCGCTGATGGCGCTGTCCCGCAGGGCAGGCGCTGGCTCTGGCGCTGGTGGCCGCGCTCTGGGGTGGCACCGGGCCCTTCCTGAGGGCCGCAGCGGCGGGCACGGAGCAGCTGCGGGGCCGGGGCCGCCTGCGGCAGCTCCTGGCCGAGCTGCGCTTCCTCAGCCTCAACTACAAGGTGAGACCCCGCCATTCCCTGGGATCCTTCCTGAAACTCCCATATCCACAGTTCCTTATCCTTCAGCGGTTTGTTCCTGCGCCTCTGCTCTTCCCGTGCAGAGCTGGGAGCTTTTCCTGTCCTTCCCCCCGATCCTTTGGCTGGGATGAGCTCAGGGATTGGCACTGGGACCCCCACGTGCCCCTGTTTTGGGTGCCAGGGTGAGGGGCCTCAGGCAGGTTTGTGTTCTCCTGCAGTACCTGGTGCCCTTCCTGCTCAACCAGGCTGGATCCCTCCTCTTCTACCTCACCTTGGCCTCCACAGGTCAGTTCCTGCTGCTTTTTTTGGGGTGAATTTATGAGATTTTGGCAGGATCAGCTCTGTGGGTCAGTGACTCGGCCAAACACCAAGCAGCTCCCTTGGAATAAGTACAAATAAACCAAATTTCTGCACTTGAAACTTGCATTTCAGATCTGTCCCTGGCAGTCCCACTGTGCAACTCCCTGGCTTTGATTGTGACGTTGGTGACTGGGAAAATCCTGGGAGAGGACATTGGTGGGAAAAGTGAGTCCTGCTTCAAGCATTTCCTCCAGAAATCAGCTTTTATTTGATTGAGATGATTTGATTTGATTTATAATATGGAGGCTCTGCTCTAAAGATACCAAACACCCAAACAGGCTTGAACTGGGTCACAGCAGCTTTGGCTGCAGGACCTGAAGGGGAATTAAAAGATTTTTGGGCAGGGCTGGTAAATTGAAAGCCAGAACTGGCTGTGTTAAGCTAAAAGAGTCGATAGGCTTGAGCTTTATCCTCAGGAGATATTTAACAAGGAGAGAAATGCTGAATAAAATGCCCACCATGGAAAAGGAGTGGCCCCAAAGCCCCCAAATGTCAACCTGCCCTGCTCAGTGGGTCAGGAAAAAGCAGGAAATTGGAAAGTTTAAAACTCCAGGACCTGGAGCAACAGCTGGAGGTTGTTGTTTGAGCCAGATTCCCAGTTTATCCCTGCTAATTCCCACAGGAGCTGTGGCAGGAATGCTGCTCACCATCCTGGGAGTCTCCCTGTGCGTGGCTGGGTCCTGAAGGGGAAGCAGAGCAGCAGATCCTGATCCAAGGCACTTCCCCTCGTGGCTCAGTCACCCCTGGGAAGTCGTTTTGGAAAGGCAAAATCCATGGATTGCAATTCCCTGAGCTCCAGGGAGCACCAGGCCCGTGCAAGCACAGCCAGTTTTGTGCCTTAAGGGATTTTTGGTGGCTGTTTGATGGTTAAATTGTCTTGTTGAGCACTGCAGGGATAATAAATGGTTAATAAATCATCCAGTGTGACTTCCTGGCACTGATGGATTTTTGATTACTCCAAACCCTTCTGACCACCCCCAAAACCCTTCAACCAGCCCCTCACTGAGCACAAACCCTTCCAACCACCCTAAACCTTCCAAGCAACCCCTCACTGAGCACAAACCCTTTAGCCAAGCCCAAACCAAACCCTTCCAGCCACCCCAAACCCTCCTGGTCACCCCAAACCCACCTGGGCAGCCTCCTGGTCACCCCAAACCCACCAGACCACCCCAAACCCTCCTAACCACCCTCCTGGCCACCCCAAACCCTCCTGACCACCCCAAACCCACCTGGGCAGCCTCCTGGTCACCCCAAACCCACCAGACCACCCCAAACCCTCCTAACCACCCTCCTGGCCACCCCAAACCCTCCTGACCACCCCAAACCCACCTGGGCAGCCTCCTGGTCACCCCAAACCCACCAGACCACCCCAAACCCTCCTAACCACCCTCCTGGCCACCCCAAACCCTCCCTGCTGAGCCCAGCCCCTTCCCAGCCCAGTTTCCATGGATGCAAACCCAGGAAGTTGAGGCCACATCCAACACCCTCAGAGCACCAGGAACCACAGGGCTCTTTAATCCTCCAGGATTTGATCCTCAAGGATTTGATGCAGGTACAGAAGCAGCCTCCAGGTTCCCATTGGGATTTCTGGATCTGCACCTCCATGGCAGCAGCTCGTGTCCCCCTCCAGGTGCTGTCACCTCCCTGTTATAGTTTGGGAAGTCCCAAAGGCCCTGTCCTGTCCTGGATAAACCCACTGGACCCAGCTGGCTCTGCCCAGGAGAAATCAGGAAGCCAGGCAGAACAGGTTCAGCATCAAGTAAAGTTTGGTTTTTATTTCTTCCCAAAAAGTAAAAATAATTCCAGAACAGAAGGATCCACATCTGCAGTGTCCACACAGGGACAGGGAACCACAGCACCACGTGGAAAGTCCCTTTCTGAGGGACCTGGAATGTCCCTGAGCTGAAGGAAATGACAAAGCACCAGGTCCTTTCCTGGCTCTGTCCCAGGAGAAAATTCCCAGAGCCAGAGGAAAGGCAGGAATGAGCCTCATCCCAAGGATCAGTGGGATGGGCCCTCCCTCCCCACCTGCACAGCACAGTCAGGGATCTCCACCCCACTCAGCACTTCAGTATTCCCAAAAATCCACCCCTGGAGACCCTGGATATTGCAGGGCCATCCCAAACACACAGATTCCCACATGGAATCCACTCAGTTCTTAGGAAGAGCTCGTTCCTGCAGGTCCCTGCTGCCTTCAGCCATTCCAGGTCCACAACAGCACCAAAAGCACCTGCTGGAAGTGAAAATCCTGCATTTCCCACTTGGATCATCCAGCTCAGCCAAGAAAAACAGGGATCCCGTGGGATGGATCCCTCCAGGACACTCCACAACTCCCCTGGTTGATGACATTGAATCCTGCTTGGACCAAATATCCACAAAAGGTTTTTCTTCCCACGTTTTTTCTGGAGTGAAAAAGCTTCCCAGGGAGCTGGAGCTCCCTCTGAGCTGCCACTGTCACATCAGGACTGGTGCTGCAGCTCCTGGGCTTCTCCACACCAGTCCAGGAACTCGGGAATGCCTCTGGAGTGGTTGGGAATTCCCAGCTTCTGTTTCAGCATCAGGAACTGCAAGCGAGACAAAACCGAGCACCAGCGATGAAACCCCAGAGCAAAACCCTGGCCACATCCACCCAAATCCCTGGAAAACGGAATCCAGCCCATCCCAGAAGTGTTTGGGAAGAGGCAGGAGCAGCCCCTCACGTGTTTCCTGCTGGCAATGGCCTGCTGGATCCACAGCAGCTCCATCAGGAGATGGTTCCTGTGGGATTGCAGCTCCGAGCGGGACAGGCCCTGCAGGTCCTCTGGGATTTCTGCCAAAAAAAACCAGGAGAACCACAAAGATCTGGATTGTGGGAGCTGTTCCAGCTTTCCCAAGATATTCCTGAGGTTCTGTGTCCCTTACCTGGGCTGGCTCCGAGGTCACTGCTGTCCCATTCTGAGGCCACGCTGTCGTTGTCCCACTCCTGGCTCCCTGCCAGGGCTCCTCCCTCCTTTTCCAGGCTTTTATCAGCACAGGATCCCAAATTTGGGGGGTTTGGGGTTGTCCCACTGGGCAGAGGGGCTGGAGGGGGGATGTTCCCACAGCTCCCAGCCTGCTCTGGTCCAGGGGGATCTGGCTTCTCCGGGGATTTTTTGGGAATGGTCTCATTCTCTGCAGCCTCCCCTGGATCCAAGGGCTTCCCTGGGGAGGGCTGCCCAAAGGAAAACAGGGAAAAAAAATCAACAATACAGGGAGAGAAAGAAAACATGAGGAAAATATGAAAAAAACCCAAGAAATTTTAAAGCAGGAAAACATGAAGATGAATAGGAAGAAAATATAAAGAAATATCAAAATATTAAAATACACAAAATAAAATATATAAAAGAAAAAAGAAAGGTCTGGAAAGTGGCTCTTCTGTCCCAGCTGTTAACAACACCCTGCCCTGACCCCGCTCTGGTTTGAGCCACCACAAAGTTTTCATGGAGCCAGGACAGGTGGGACCAGGGGAAGGAACCACCTGAGCAGGTCTGGCACTGCTCTGAGGCTGAGCTGCACCTGGAGGGACAAATCCTGCCTGGGCAGAGCCGGGACAGTCCTACAGGGCAGGGACACGCACTCAGCTCTGTGAATGGGCTCCAATTCCCGAGTCCCGGGGATGTTTCCCAGTCTCGATTCCCGAGAATGCTCACGGACCTCGGGCACGAAGCGCGGCCGCTGCAGAACGTGGCCGGTCCAGCGCAGCTGCCTCAGGTCGCCCTCGATCTCCAGCACCACGGCCTCGAACTCCTCCCGCAGGCCCCGGAGCCGCCTCCGCAGCAGAAACCCCCTGGCACAGGCCTGGCACGGCCCGGGGGCAGCGCTAGGACCGGGCCGGGCCGGGCCCGCGGTGTCCCCGAGCCCCTTCCCCGCCCGCACCGGCACCGAACGCGGCAGCGCCGGCGGGAGCACCGCCCTCGCTTCCAGATGTGCCCTCATGGCCTTTTCCAGCTGTGTCCACATCCAGATGTGCCCCTCCAAGGCCCCATCCACCCTTCCCTTCCC
>VWYI01029648.1:50071-60388 GCA_013399455.1 Anthoscopus minutus | reverse complement strand
GGGCCCGGTCGGGGCTCCCGGGGGTGGCGGGGGCCGGGACCGGGGCCAGGTCGAGGTCAGGGAGCTGCGTCCTCGGGGTCCGAGCTCTCGGCCAGGTGCAACTTCTGTCTGAGAGCGGGTCAAGGGGCCAGCACCGTCACCGTCACCAGTGTCATTGTCGTTACCGGCATTGTCACCACTGCCAGCACTGCCACCACTGCCAGCACTGCCACTGCCACCGTGATCACTGCCATCACTGCCATCACTCGCATCACCATCACCACTGTCACCACTGCCACCTCCATCATTGCCACCCCTTGTCACTGTCACCAGTGCCACCGCCACCCCGTCACTGTCGCTGTCGCTGTCACTGTCACTATCGCTGTCACTGTCACTGTCACTGTCACCAGGCCGCCCCCAGCCAAGGATACATGGAGCTGCTGAGCTCTTCCAGCTGTGGGAGCAAAGGCAGAGGCTGAGGGACCAGAGGGGACCCTGGGGGTGTCCCAGGCCTGGCAGGGGACAGGGGTGACACTCACGTGTGCCAGCAGCTGGTCCAGGTTTCTGTCAGCCGCCGCCTTCTTCTGCTCCTCGGGGAGTTCCTCCACGCACACGTCCAGGCCGAAGTGGAGCCGTGCCAGCTTCTCCTGCATCTCCCGCACGTGCTCCAGCTGCTCGAAGGAGCACTCCTTTCCTGGGGAGAGATCCAGAACATTCCATCACATCCCCAGCTCATTCCCTCCCGGGATCCATGGGGAAGATCCATCAAATCCCCCAGCCCATTCCTTCCCTATTGATCAATCCCAGCCCCCAGTTTATCCCTCCTCTATGGATCCATCCATCCCTGTATCCATCCATCCATCATCCATCCCCCAGCCCGTTCCTTCCCTATGGATCCAACATTTCCCTCATCCCACCCCTTCCCCCTGGATCCAAAATTCCCCAGCTCCAAAATTCCCCAGCCCCAAAATTCCCTGCGCCCATCCCAGAGCCCATCCCTCCTTCCCTGCGGATCCACCCCACCCCTCACCGAACGCCTGCAGCTTTCCCGAGTGGAAGTCGCTGAGGAGGCTGAGGAGCCCCCCTTCCATCTCGCACACGTCGGACACATCCGTGAGGAAGCTGTGCTGGAGCGGAGCCCCCCGGGACGCCCCCGCGCCCGCCCGCGCCCGCTCCTTGCTCGTCCTGCGCGGGGAACACGGCGTTGGCATCGCCCCGGCGGCTCCGGCCGGGGTCCCCCGGGTCCCCCCTGGCCGCACTGACCGACGGGGCCGCGGCCGCTGCCGGGGCGAGGGCAGCGTGGGCAGCGGCAGCGCGAANCTACGTGGGACGGACACGGCGCTCGGAGGCTCCTTCCCTGCACGGAGATGATGAATCGGAGAGAGGACGCGGCTGCCCGGGGCACAGCGGAGGGGCTCGGGGAGCCCCGGGACAAGGGGGGACAGCGGAAGGGGCTCGGGGACCCCCGGGACAAAGGGGGGCAGCCACGGGCACCGGGACCCCCGGGTTAAAGAGTGACAGCTGCGGGCACCGCGAGCCGCACCAGGGCTCGGTGGCGGCGGCAGGACCGGAGCAGGAGCTCGTAGCCCGTGCCCGGGGGGGCTCCGCTCTCGCCGCTCCCGGAGCATCCCCGCAGGAGCCCGGCCGGGGCCTGAACCGCAGCCGCAGCTCCGGCCGGGCCCCGTCTCTCGATGGAAAAGAGGATTTCGGCCCGAACCACCCCGGCGAGAGCCGGGCAGGGACAGCACGGGGACCGTCACCCCTTTGTCCCGCCGAGCTCCCCCGAGTCCCGGGCCTCCCGGGACAGGGCAACTCCAGGGGCTGCGGAGCCCCTTTGTCCCCTCTGTCCCCTTTGTCCGGAACCTCCCGCCGGGACTGACCTGCGCCAGGCCCGCTCCGGCCTCCGGGACCCGATGGACGCCCCGATCCCGCTGGACGCCGTCCGCACAGCCTGGGATTTGCATTTAAAGGGAAAGGAAACTTCCTCCAGGCTCCGCCGGACACCGGCTGCCGCAGGATGCCCGGAGCTGGCCCCAGCCACAGCCCCGGGATGGCCCCGGGATCAGCCCCGGGATCAGCATCCTGCAGGATGGGGAATGGGATGGGAACCACCCCCGAGCCCGCGCAGCCCCCGGGTCGTTCGTGCCGCCCCTCCCGCCCCCCGGCCGCGGGGTTTACCCCGAGTCCCCTCCGGTGTCACCGCAGTGCCGCGATCGCTGGATCCGGCCGTGCGAATAGGAGCCGGGAAGGAGCCGGGAATGAGCCGGGAATGGCCTCCAGCCCTGGCGCAGGGACGGGATTAAACAAATCCCGTCCTCCTCCTTTCAGGCCGAGCGCGGCTGCTGCTGTAAATCCCGGCAGGATTTTAAACAGGTTTTGGACATTTTGGAGCCGATGGGGCACAGGGGACCAGGCGGGAGGGGGAGTTGATCCCCCCAGGGCCGGGACCCTCCGGGCTGGTGGCTCTGGGTGGCTGCAGCAGCGCGGGGAGAGCCACAGGCCAGGCTCTGGGGACACCCCAGTGTCCCCCCTGAGCACGGACATCCCATCTCCACTGCAGCAAAAAGTCCCTCCCAGCCTCCCCCACCTCATTGCCACTGGAGCAGAGCTCGGAGACTCAGAGAAGTTGGTGTGGACACCCCACAGCCCAAAATCTTCACTCCCCCCTGGAAAAAAGAACGAGAGACACCGGAGGCAGCAGCGAGGTTGGAAGTGTTTCTATTGGATATTGGATACACACAACAGCCCCCGTGGAGGTTTCTGTACCGCAACAGGGAAGAAAAGGGGGTTTGGTGAATTCCTAAGGGGTTTTCCTTTTACCGAAGTCCAGATCCCGGCAGCAACCCTTGCTCAGCCCTGGGAATGGGGCGGTGCCACCAGGCCGGGGCTACATTCATGAATCATCCCGGAGGAACCGCGCTGACAGCGAGGGCTGGAAGACAAAGCCACCACAGCTCCAGGGATTGTCCAGCCACGGCTCTGTGGAGCTCCAGAGCCCATCCCTGCTGCCTTCCTTAGATCTGGATTCCCTGGAATCCCCTGGAGGAAGAGGCAGGTCCTTCATGGAGTGAAGGTGTGAGAGCAGCTGTGGTGCCAGAAAAGAATCCCAAACTGGAAACATCCACAGTGGGGAACATCCCCAGCCAGCTGGCTTCAGCGTCCAGCACAGGGAAGGCCATGCTGGGAATAAAGTCTGTCACAAAGAGAAGCTGCAGCGAGGTTTGAAGCGAGTCGAGTCTTCCAAAAGAACAGCAAAAAGACAAAAGTCTGGAGAAACCAAGGCAAATCCCAAAAGCCGGTGCCAGCAGGTGCCACATGTGTCCCTAAATCCCCTCCCAGCACATCCAGGGGTGAGGCAGCACTGGGGAGATGCTCTTCCAAGCAGAGAGGGAAAAGAAAAGTGGGGCTGGGGGTAGCACAGGCACACCCAGGCCGGGGGGCTCGGGGGGGAGCAGCTCGAGGAGCAGGCACAGCCCTGAGCTTTGATCCTCCTGCAGCCCCAGCTCCCTGGATGCCTCCAGGGCTGGGGCACAGGGGCACCTCCCCAATCCCTGTGCACAACGATGCAAAAACACTTGGGAATTAGACCTTTGGATTAACTGTTTAATACACTTTGTGCACGTGTGCGTTCAGCAAAGAGGCAACTGTGAATCGTAAGGCGGTTTTGAGACATTGGCAGGGCCTGGGAAGAGCAAAAATTCCCAAGGGTGGGATCGGGCCACCCCCTTTCCTGCTTCTCCTTGTCCCCATTCCAGACACAGAACCCCCAGAGAGGAGGGGAACGGCCTCTTGTGCCCCCAGCTCACACAGGAGCTGCCAGCAAGAGCCAGGCCGGGAGCTCCCTCCTGCCTGGCAGGGGGAAGAGGGAGAAGCCAGCACTGGGAATGCTCTGGAATTCTCCCAGCTCTGCTTTCAGTCCAGGGTGGAGCTGTTGTGATGGTGGAGAGTCCCTTGTCCCTGTGCTGGGGCACAGATCCCTGGATCTGCTCTCCTGAGCTTGCCAGGGACAAGGACTTTTAGTGAGGGATCATCAGTTTAGGCTCCATATTTTCAATATTCACACAGGCAGGGAGCTGGGCCCTTCTGCTTCTCATGGATATCCACAGATAAAGTGTTGCCCTGCACATTTTTATATATCTCATATATATATATATGTATATATATATATATATATATAAAATCTTAAAAAAAACCAAACAAAACCCTCCAAAAAACCTAAAACTAAGGAATCTCACATCCCCAGAAGGGTTGTGTCCTATCCTTTCCCACCTGTCCCAGGACAGAAGAGAATCTAAAGCAGCTCCCAGGTCACCCTCCCTCCTCACCCCACCTGCCCGGGGCTCACTGAGTGCCCCGAGTCCCCTCCTCAGTCCCGCCGTGCCCCGTGCTCAGTTCTGCCGGCATTTCCGCGGCATCCGGGCTGGGCGTGGCCTTTCCCGAGCTCAGGGAATCCGGAGCTGCCTCCGAGCTGTCCCGGGGTGGCTCCTTCAGAGGCTCCAAGAGGTCTGTGTGGGCACACAGGTCCTGCACCTTCTTGTTGAGGTCGTTGCGCTCCGTCTGCAGCGCCCGGCAAAGCTTCTCCAGGCGCTGGATCTTCAGCTGGAGCCCCTCCAGCTCCTTGTCCCGGAGGGTTTTCTGCAGGGACAGAGGCAAGGAAGGGAGAGGTGAAAGCCCAGAGGGATTGTGAGGGTGTACAGGACAGGGGGATGGTGTTAAATGGAGGGAGGGCAGGGTTAGGTGGGATATTGGGGTGAAATTCCTCCCTGTGAGGGTGGGCAGGCCCTGGGTGCCCAGAGAAGCTGTGGATCCCTGCAAGTGGCCAAGGCCAGGCTTGGAGAAACCTGGGATAGTGGAAAGCATCCCTGCTCATGGCATGGGGTGGAACTGGATGAACTTTAAGGTCCCTCCCAACCCAAACCATTTTCATGACTGATTCTAGGGAAGCCTGAGGGGAAAAATCCCCATGACCAAGCAAACCTTCAGCACCCAAAGCACCAAGGAGCTTCTTTTTCCCTTTTCCCCCATGGAGCACCAAGGCAGGACCTGTCCTGTCCCCTTCCCACCCCTCCCCAGTTGCTCCAGAGCCTCCCCTCACCTCTTCTGCCATCTCCAGGAGGGCCTTGTTGCTGCTCTCCCAGCGGGAGCGGTACATGGTGGTCTCCTTCTCCAGCTTCTTGATTTTCTTGGTCATCTGCAGAATCACAGAAAGGGCACAAATCGAGTCACAAAATGTCCTGAGTTGGAAAGGACCCACAGGGATCAAAGTCCAGCTCCTGGGCCTGCTCAGGACACCCCAGAATAAATAAACCCCAAGGAGAACACTGCAGTGACATCCCGCAGCGTCACCCCAAATTTTGGGTGTAGACCCAAAAATTAACTGCAATTATGGAGCTGAGGCTCTTCCAGCTCCCAGCAGCGTGGAGGAAAAAGCATCACCCACCTTCTCCATCTCCTGTTTAAAGGTTGTGAACACCTCACTGCTTTTGGAAAGCGTGTTCTGGAACTCCTCAAACTTCTCTGTGTACAGAGCCAGCTGTGGGGAGAGACAGGGAGCTCATGGCACCCAGTGCCTGCAGAGGGGAGAGGCCAGCAAGGGCTGAGCTGCTGCCCTGGGATGTGCACAAACAGCAGGAGGAAAATTCTGTGCTAAGGAAACATCCTCAGAGCAGAGTGTTCTACAAACACCTCCTGCCTGCAGCAGGGTGATCCCATGACTGCTCCCAGTGCTGGGAAACAATCCCTCAACAAAGCCTCAGCTCACCAAAACCAAACCCAGGAGGGATCCTGCCCCTCTGTTTTCCAGATGAAGGAAATTTGGGTTGTTCAGGGAGGGAGGGAAACCCCCACACAAAACAGGCTGAGCATACAGAGCAGGGAACTCACCTGCTGCTTGAGGTGGGTCTCCTGCTGCTTCATCAGCTCACACATCCTCTGTGATTCCACAGCCTCCTTCAGCAGCTGGGGAAGAGCAGAGCAGTTATCTGGGAATGCTCTTGGCACAGCCCTGCACAGGAGAGGCACAAGGAGCACAGCAGGGCCCCAGCCTGGCTCCTGAAGCAGCCACCAGGCATGCCAACATCTGGGATAACACCCAGGCATCCACAGTGAGAGGTAAAAAACGTCCCAAGCAACTGCTCCAAGACTTACAAAATCCTTCTCCCGCTGGTGCCTCTCCTCTGCCTCCTTCAGCATCTCCTGGGCCTGCTGCAGTTTGGCATCCACCAGCTGCTGCTGCAGCTCCTTGTGCTTGAACACCTTGTCAATGTGCTGCAGGGGGAACAGCACAGCTCAGGGAACTTGCAGAGCCTCCTCCTCCTCCTCCTCCTCCTCTTCCTCCTCCCCTCTGGCAGCAGGAGCAGCCTCCCTGGGCCTGACCCACCTCCTCCCGCAGCTCGTACTGCTCGATGAGCTTCTTCAGCCTCTCTGCCAGCTCCATGTTCTCCTGGCGCAGTTTGGAATTCCGGTCGTTGTGCTGCTCCATCTGCAGCTGGATGTCGTTCAGTGTCACCTGGAAGTGCGAGGTCACCTCCTTCCTCTTCTCCTCCTCCTCCCTGGCACGCTGGACACCCTCCTCCTGCATCAGGGATGTGTCAGGTAAGAGAGAAAACTTCCTAAAATGATGTTCCCAAGCCAGCCAGCTTCCAAGGACTCTGGGCTTTCCCCCTTCCCTTCCTTCGGAGGACAAACCCTGAGAACAACCTGGATACTGCAGGTGATGATGGGCTCAACACCAAAACTACAGCACTGCCCTGAGGGCAGAGTGGGAGCAGCCACTGGGAAAGGTGAGTTTGCCAAAATGGAGAGGGATCCAAGAGCTTGGGAAGGAGCAGAGCCTGGAGAAAATCACCTTGAGGGTGCGGTTGTGCCTCTGCAGCTCCCGGCACAGGCTCTCCAGCTTGCTGCGGGCCAGGATGGCCTTGCTGTGCTCACTCTGCAGGTGATCCTTCTCCTGCACCAGCTGGCTCTGCTTCTTCTGCAGGATCTTCATCTGCTTCTGTGAGTTCCGGTGCTCTTCCAGCTGGGAGAGGGGAGCAGAGGCTGTGGAGGGCAGAGCTGTGCCCCGCTGAGGGGACACGAGCTCGCTGTGCCCCAGGGACAGGAGTTCTGTGACACTTCTGAGCAGAGCAGGAGTGACCCAGAGCCCTTTTCTCCTTCCTGAATTCTCATCCTGCTGAAATGGGAAGGAACTCCACGTCCCCCCCAGCACAGAGCACAGGAAAAAGCCACCCATGGACACTTTGGACATGCACAGGCAGCCCCAAAGCTCCTCCAGTTCCAGATGCACGCTTGGAACTCTATGCTGGCTCTGGTTAAACGTGGGATCAGGCTTTGTGGGTGTGTGTGAAAACAGATCTGAGCTCCTCTTGCACCCAAAGCTGCCAAAATTCCTTCTGTCCACGCTCCACAAACAACACCAAGCTGGCCCCAGCAACACCCACCCTCTCCTACCCAGAAATCCAGCACTGCAGAGACCCCAGGACACCAGAAAGCTCCCGTGTGTCCCTGGAATGTCCCTCTCAAAGGCCTCTCCTGCCTCCCTGAGCTGCCACATCCTCCCCCAGCCCCAGCACTCACCAGCTCAGCGTATTTCTTGCAGAGAGCTGCCAGTTTCTCCTCTGATGTGCTCAGGGTGTTCAGGGTCTGCATCAGCAAAGTGATTTCCTTGCCTGGAATGAGACATGGAATGGGAATAATGCAATCAATAGGATAAAATGGCTTTACACAGAGTTCTGGCTTGGAAAGATGAAAAAAGGAGGGACTGAGCAGGTACCCAGTGCATTCCCAGGATTTCTCCAGGGTGGGAGAACAACTGGAGCTGCTGGACTGTGGAGGGGAAAAGCATCCCTGGGCTGGCTGGAGCCAGCTGTGCCCAGCAGAAGAGAAACCCACGGAATTCAGAGGCTGCACTTGGTACATTCCTCACCCCCACAGAACAGGAGGATGCTCCCAAACACATCCAAGGCTCTGATTTCCCTGAGGATGATTAGTGTGGAATAAAATCCATTCATCCATGCACTGATATCCTTGGGCACAGGTGGAGCAATGAAACCCTCACCTAATCACCTAACCCCTTGGGGAAAAGGGAATCCCTCACCTAAACCCTCGGGGAAAAGGGAATCCCTCACCTAAACCCTTGGGGAAAAGAGAACCCCTCACCCAAACCCTTGGGGAGCAGGGAATCCCTCACCCAATCCCTTAGAGAACACTGAACCCCTCACCTAAACCCTTGGCTTTCTTCTTCTCCTGAGCTTTCTTCTGGTCCCGCTCGCCTCCCTCCTCTCCAGGCCGGAATTCCTCGCTTCCCTTGGTGCTCTCCTTCTCCCCGTTCATCTCGGGGCCACCCGGCTCCTGCTCCCCGTTCCTGGGGGATTCACTCCGTCCCTTTTCAGGCTCCTCGGGCTCGGGGGGCTCTCCCTGCCCTCCGTCCTCCCCGGGGTTCTCCTGGCTGGCATCCACACAGTAGGTGTTGAGGATGTCCTCCAGCTGCCGGCTCAGCTCCTCCGAGACGTCGCAGGAGGATTTGGGATCCTCCTGACTGAGGGGAGCTGGGGGGAAAAACAGCAACACAAAGCATTGAGGCTCCCCCCTCTCACCCTGCTGGAAGCAGGCAGGGAATGGGAGGTTTTTCCTGGCTGGACTTGCAGCAGGATAAGCTGCTTTGTTCTGGCTGCGTCTCCAGCCAGCTGCCCTGACAATGGCAGGGCATTCCCAACAGCTTCTCCTTTGATCAGCAGAGCATGACCAAGCCCCTGACATCTGTCAAGAGGGAAAATTCCCCCCTCTCCCCCTTTTTTTTTGGTTTGGTTTTTTTTTTTATTTAAGGAAAGCAGGTTGTGTGTGAGCTTTTTTCCCCCACAGGAATTGGCAGCTTGGATCTCCAAGGCTGGGCTTTTTAGCATGACAATGGATTCTAAACCTGGCTAGGAGCAGTTGGATTCCTGGGATCAAACAGGGATGCAGCAAGCAGAACATCCTGGCAGCAGCCAGGAAAGGGGAACTCCTCCAGGGCTGCACATACACAAAAATAGGGGAAAAACCCAGGTTTTTCTGCCCCTACAAAAAGCTGCATACAGCAGCTCAGCCTCACACAGAAAAAGCAGCTCCCTGGCTCTTCTCAGGCTCAAATCCACCCTCGCACATTCCAGGGAATGCCAGCACTGCCCCCAGCCGTGGGCAGGGACAGAACTCCCCAGTCCCCAGGGATCCTCCACCTTCTGGGGGAGCTGCAGCCTCTGGTGAATCTCCCTCTTCCAGCCCCATCCCGCTGCTTGTTCTGGAAGGACGTGGAGCTGCTTTGGCCTCCACTCCCTGGTTCTTCATCACAGCCTTTCCACCCTCTCAGACTCTGCAGAAACAGAAAAAGGGAGAGGCTTTAAGGACATTTGGAGGATTTTAGGAGTCATCAGCCTGGTTTGGGAAGGAAGGAGCCTGTTCTCAGCAGAAGCTCTGTGCTGAGGAAAGCATCTCTTGATTCCCAGTTTGTGTCAGGATAATTCCTCTTGGCATCCCCTCCTGGAACAAGGCAGCACCTCCCAACCCACAGATAACAGAATTTTCCCACTGAGCACAACCCCCTCAGCCCTTTCTGCCCTTCCCAACTCTTGGATTCCAAACCTGACCCAGAACTCAGAGCCTGCACAGCACAGAGGTCAATTCCCACTGAACTCCCCGGCTAAAAAGAGCCTGAAATCCCAGCTCATCCTCATCCCCTCTACCTCCGAGGGGTTTGGACGTTCTCAGCCTCCCCAGCCTCCGGTTATCACACTGATTACAAGCTGGGGATGCTGATGCAGTTGGTCCGGAGGGAAAGAAGAGGCTGTTCCCCGATCACACCGGGACCGGTTCTCGGAAGGAAAACCCGAGGGAAAAGCAGCGGCAGAACCCGGCCCGTGTCACCACCCACGCGCGGGATGATCTCCGGGGCAGCGCCCTTCCCCGGCACCTGCCCCGCGCCTCGGGCGCTCCTTTTCCGCTGCTGCTGCTGCAACCCGCGAGAACCGGGGCTCGAGGGGTGATAACTGGCTACGGGGGGATAACCGGGGCTCGGGGGCGAACCGGTCCCGCAGCACTCCGGGAGCCCCCGGCCCATCGCTCCCTTTAGCCCCGCCCCGTCCCCCCCCGCTGCCCCGCCGCAGCACGGCCCGAGCCGACCCCGTTACACCGGGAACCGGCAGCCTCGGCTCCATTATCGCCCCGGGCGCGGACCAGCCCCCGGCGGAGCCTCCGCCTTCACCCCCCGGCGACCCCCCCGTTAAAGCAGCCCCGCGCTGCCCCCCTCGCCGCACCGCGGTGACGTCACGCGCGCACCCCGTGACGTCAGCGCCGGTTGTCTGACGC
>VWYI01029648.1:10368-50027 GCA_013399455.1 Anthoscopus minutus | reverse complement strand
ATCAGCGCCCGCCGCGCGGGGGCTGCCGGGAAGCACCGGGGAGACGCGGCAACCGCGGCGGGAGGCGCTGAGGGGACTACAGCTCCCGGCGTGCTCCGCGAGAGAGCAGCCACAGAAACCACAGCTCCCGGCATGCTCAGCGCAGAGGTCGCCATAGAAACTACAGCTCCCGGCCTGGTCTGTAGGCCTGGAAGGAGATGTGGAGGAAGAACGAAAGAGAGAAGGGAACGGTATCCTACAATTACAGCCATGTCTTGAGTAATGGGGAAGAAAAAGGATGAGGACGAAGGGGACGAGAAAGAAGTGCCTACAACTCCCGGCATGCCACGCAAATGGTCGACCTGGGACCTCCTACAACTCCCACCCTGCACCTCGGGGCGGCGGGTGGAAAGTGTGTGGAGAAGCAGATGAGGAGAAATACGAGGAGAAGGAAAGGAAAGAAGTGGGACGGGGGAAAGAAAGGGAGAAAGTGTGGTCTACACATCCCAGCATGCCCAAGGCCTGGCCGCCCTGAGGACTACAACTCCCAGCATTCCCCGCGCGACCGCCGCTGTTACCGGGTGCCGGGAGCCCCTCCCAAGGTCACCGAGTCCCCCCAGAGCCAGCCCCGAGCACCCCCCGGCACCCGCATCACAGCACACCCGAGCACCTGCACAGGTGGAGTTTATTCGTTCCACAACAAGGGCTCAGCTCCCCACCCCGCACCCCGAACTCGGTGTTTGCTCCTCTGTTTTTACTGAAATAGTGGCAAAGTCACTCAAAAGGCGCCGAGGGGCCTCAGGGAGCTCCGTGTTCACCCACAGGAGGAGCAGCAGGGTGACCCCTGAACCCGGGAGTTTCCAGGTGTGCCTGCCTCACAGTGTTTATTTACAAGAATTACAGAAATTTCATATATAGTTTTCTCTGTAGCCCAATTAGACAAATATCTCCCTATCTATAATATAAAAAATACAGAGATTTGCCATTTTTGGAAGTAAAATGTGCATTATCTGACTGTGAGCAGGAGGTAAACCTGAAAACCTGGTGCTGATGGAGCTCCCATCACCGCTGGCAGGTGGAGCCAAATCTTCCTCCACCCCAAACCAACCCAAGGCAGGAAAAACCCAGAATTCAACCCATGTTTCTCATGGAAAATAAAGTATTTCAAGTAAAGATGAAGGTGGGTTTCAGCATTTCAGAGCTCTGAGATCAGTCAACACAATGCAAACCAAACCTGTGCAACAGCAGCTGTGCTTCCTGCTCCAAAAAAAATCCACCCCAGTTCCCATCTTTGGGCTCTTGTTGCTTTTTTTTTTTGTTTTTAATCCTTGGAAATACCACTAGCAGTTCTTCAAAAAAACCAAAAAAATCTAGACAAAGGGAAGCAGCAGGAAAAAAAATAACTTCCCAGCAGTGAGAGAACTTCTCATTTTTCAGTCCATTTTCAGTATTTTTTCACCAGGGAACTCGTCCTGGGATTCACCAGGACTGTCCACCTGAAGGAGGAAGGCCGGGGCTAAACTTTGCTCTTGGCATATTAAAGTCTTTAATAAAGAGTAACATGTGCAAAAAGAAAAAAAAAAAAGAAAAAAAAAAGAAAAAAAAAAAATTTAAATAGATCAACCCACGTTTTGTAGAATTACTGTGGCCAGAACAGCTCCCTCCTCTCTGTGTCCTCACCCAACCCAAGGCCAGAGTACCCGAGGTAAAAACTGCATTGGGGAGACACCACCACAGAAAAAGCCACCAAGAGGTGCCACCTGTCACCTGTGTGTCCTTCCTGCCTCCAAAAACAACGTGAGCAGCAGCCCAAAGAAACAAGGAGCAGAAATTCCCCTTCTCTCCGGGAGCGCTCTTTGTATTTGTAGAGTTTTCCTAAACAGGTGGAGTGGGTGTCCAGCCTTCCCAGCCAGGACCAGCAGCTGCTCTCCCAAACTTTCCAGAAAGTTTGTGGTGGTTTTTTGGGGTTTTTTCTTGTTGAGGATTTTCCCCAGGATTATAGCTGGAATCCTTCCATGGGAGCCTCGGATTGCTGGAAGATGTATTGCTGCTGGTTCTCATCCACCTGGGGAGCCACGGCTGCGTCGTCCTCCACCCCAAAGTAGTGCTCAATCAAATCAAAGGCTTTCTGGTAGATCTCCTGGTTTTCATGGCTCTGGAGGAATTCTATCTTATCCAAACCTTTTGAGAAAAAAAAAAAAAAAAAAAAGGGTAGAATGGGATAAAAGAAATAAATCCAGCTCTCCATCCTAGAAAGAATTGTGTGAGCAGAACTGACACCTAAATCCACCTAAGCCCCTGGATCTTATCCCTCCCAGGCAGGTGTAGCTCACCCAGATGTGCTCCCACAGCTGCAGGCTCATCCCAGATTCCAGTGGAATTAAAAAATGAGGAATTTGGTGGCTGCAGGGGGTAGGGAGGAGCAGGGCCTGTCCCAGGAGCCTCCAGCTTTCACTGCCCCAATTAAATCCACTGCTGCACAGAAAGCATCCATGTACAATGCACCCTCAGGAATTCCAGGAATTATCCTTCCAGGGAGAATCAGGACACTCAGAGTAATGAGAGGGCAAAGCAGCAGCTCACAGGGAGTTTCAGACCAAAATAGGAACTTGCTGTTCCTCAGAGCATTGAGGAGGACAAAAAAAAAAAAAAAAATCCATCAGCACCAAATTAAGTCACTCCAGGGAAAAGCAAAGTCTCCCTGGAATTCCAGTGTAAAAACTGGGTAGAGTCAGAGCAATTTTAGACCCAGAACTGGCTCTTTTTACTTAGCTCAGCTCATTCTTGGTTAATATTCCCACCTGGTGCAAGCCATGATTTTCAGCCTGGACTCCAGGTGAGACTTTTTTACTTCCAAGTATGTTCTCATCATCATCACTAAATGAGTTTGAAAAGATTTTGGAACAAATATTGGCTGTTTTGGAATATAATAAACCCTCCAACAGAGTAGAAAAGCAACCAAGAGACCTCTGCAGTGCCCAAAGCCCCACCTACCATAGGCCTCCTCGATCAGGCTGCAGTAGGGGTTGATCCCAGTCCCACTCTGGTTGGCTTCCTGCTCTCCCAGCCTCAGGATGTTTTCCAGCCCATTCAATGCCACCAGAACAATCTTGGAGTCCATGACAGTCAGCAGGTCACACAGAGGTTTGATACAACCCAAATTCACCAGGTACCTGCAGAGAGAGAGCAGCACCAACATCACTGCGTGCCCAGGAGCTGGGAAGCATCACCTTTGCTCCATTGGAAAGCCAACTGAAATCCAGAAATTTACCTTAAAATACACATTTACTGCTCTGCAGGGTTAATTTTGATCCCTTTATTTGCATTTGCACAGAGCCCAGTTTTCAGAATTTTGGTTTTTTTTTTAAGGAAAGGAGCCACTTTTGAAATCCAGGTGCTGCTCAAGTTAAGTCCAGACTGGAATTTAATCTGTCATTAAGTTTGGACATTGAGCCTAAGCTATCCAAAGTGAGATGGAGAAAGTTTGAGATTAGATTATCCTCATGCAGATGGAGAAAGTTTGAGATTAGATTCTCCTCATCCAGAAGGAAATTCCAAATTACAATCCAGCTCTGCCTTTCTCAGTGACTTTCCAGAATTTCTCCAAATTCCTCCTTTGCCCAGAAATTCCCCTGAAGGCAAAGCTCCCAGGAATTCAGCCAGTTTCCCCCCAGGAGGAGAATTCCCTCAGGGAATACCTGATCTGCTCAGGAGTCCCTCCTGAGGTGGCATTGGTGATGGCCCAGGCTGCCTCTTTCCTCGTGCGGAATTCTGCTTTCTGCAGGATTTCGATCAGCACCGGGAAAATGTTGGCATCTATGACTGCCTGGGAAGAGAGGGCAGGGAGAGGGGTTGGGATTGGCAGCACTTCCCAAAAAGGCTTCCCCAGCACCTGAAAGAAACCTCCAATTCCATATCCCAATGTGAAGAATTTCCCAAGCTGTACCCTGCAGTGATTCCTGTGGTTTATTCCTCAGCTTAATCCCATTAAAAGCAGATATTCCCTGAGCAGCATGACAGATAATCCCTGGAATTTCATCAATACTGTGGGAATGCTGAAAGCTCTGCTCTGCTTCTCCATGTAGGTCAGGAAGAGGATAATTAAACATCAGCAAGCTCCAGCTCTTCAAAGGGATTGAGGATGGAGAAATAGGGGCTGTATCTCCTGTAATTCCAATGACCCAACCTGTGGGATTCACTCCATGCATTGCAGCCACTCCCAGTTCTCATCCCCATTTTTTCAGCTTGTTTGGCAGCACCAAATTTGCAAATGACTGCAGAATAAGAGCTGTGAAGCAATCCAGCCTCTAAGGGTCAGAAAAAAGCTGCAAAATCCCTAATGCTGAGCTTGGAATCTGGGATCACTGCAGGCAGGCTGGAGAAGACTGTACCTGGATTTGTGCTCTGTTCCCTGCTGTGATGTTGGATATGGTCCAGCACGCCTCTTTCCTGATGGATTCCTTGGGACTGCTCAATAAATGGAGGAGGCAAGGCAGGGCTGAGCAGTTTAGAATCACCTTTGGGAGAAAGGAAGGAGAAATGAGATCCCCAGTGCCAGGCACTGCATTCCCTGCAGGAAATTCCTCTCACCTGGGTCTGGATGTCATCCCCTGTAACGATGTTGCCAACGGCTCGAAGAGCTGGAGAGGCCACTTTGTAATCGTTGTGCCTGCAGGAAAATTGGGAAAAGGCAAACCCAAATCCATCAGATCAATGGAATATTCACAATGTTCCCTCCCCATGATCCCAACTGGATGATTTCCTTAGGATTGCACCCCCTTGCCATACAGAACACAGGGTAAGCTGAGCATTTTGCCACTGAAAACAAAGCTGCAACACAGTTTGATCCTTTGTATCCTGACTCCATCCCCTTTTCCAGATTCTGGAGAAACAAAGCTAAGCTGATTTCTCCTAGCCATTATTCTTTGATTTGCCTCATAACCAGGCTTCCATTTGAAGCTCAAGAACACACAACACTATGCAGTCACTGAGGAAATCTGGGAAAGGAGAAAGAAAGTTCTTCCCAGTTGTCTCTAAAGCTGGTCTACACTCAAAAAATGGTTGAATTTCAGAAATCTATATGGATAATGTTTCCTTTATCAGCGAGTTTGTAATTTTTAGGGCAGATGCTGAGACTAACAAAGGCATCTTTTCATAGTCTAGAGCAGAAAATCTTCAGCTCAGGAAGCCAAAGCAGCAAATTCCAGCTGGTCCTGATCAGCTACCCCACATGCACAGGAAGTTTGGAGTGCTCTGCTGGGATTTAGATGGATTCTCTCACTCAGTCTCCTGACAGATACTCACATTAAGAGCTCCACCAGCCTCCTGCACACCCCTGAGTCCACCACAGCCTGGATCTTCTCGTTGGGACCATCAGACAGGTAGGACAAAGCCCAGCACGCGTCTGCCAGCAGGTCAGAGTCACTGTTGAACAACAATCGGGACAACACTGGCAGGCAGGGGGACACCTGCAACAACAGCCACCACCCAGGGTTAGTCACCAGGCCAGGACCACCACACCTCCTGCTGACTGCCCAGGTAAAGTCCTGGATGGCCACAGATCCCTTCTCCCAATCAGCAGCTCCTCAGCAGAGCCCAAAGCCACCTCAACAGCTTTGTTGCTGTGCTCAAATTACACTGAGGAATTCCACTGAGCTTTTGGGAGTTCCTGTAAAAGAGCTCTGCTCCATTTCTGACTCTCCATCAAGTTCACCTCAATAAGTGGGTTTGTATCTACACTCAATTCAGGTTTTACCTCTCACCACAGGCTTCCCAGTTTTTTGATATGTGAAGTTTCACTTTAAAAAAGTGAAAACATGCTGATTGAAATCATTTTTGTGTTGCCAAAGGAGGATGAGATGCTTGGAAAGCCAGCAGGACCTTTAGTTAAGTTCCCTGGACAGGGAAAGGGAAGCTACCACAGCTCACAGGACTCCTGGTTTTTAGCATTTCCAGGTCTCAGAATTAGTCATAATTAAGGTCTCAAAATTCCAAAGTTCATAAGAAAATAATTTAGAGAAACTTTCTAGGGAAGCCTGGGTCTGTCCCTTATTTGAGGGGTCCAGCAGAAAAGCTGGGAAAATGTAAACATCCAGATCAACCTCAGCAGGACAAACCTCACCCTGTGCCCTCCTCGAGTTTAACAGCCCAAAATAACCCAGACAAACATTTTAACTGGGTGTCTCCCCATCACCTGGCTGCCAGCAAGGCATTTCCTCTCACCTTCTCAAATTCAGGAGGTGGACTCTTCCCTCTGCACAGGTTGGACAAGGCCCACACAGCGTTTCGTGTCATGGTCAGCCTGGTGGATGTGGTGAGGAGCCTGAACAGAGAATTACCAGGGATTATTGTCCTGATGTGGAAGCAGAAGGAACCAAAAGAATTTAAACTAAAACGTTTAGTTCCAGTTCAGCCCAGGCAGACACTCCCAGCCATCACCAGAAACCAAGTGACAGGAACTGCTTAGCCTGAGCTCAGAGTGAGTCCTGTGGGGTGAGGAGTCAGGCTGAGCCCTGACTGACACCAGCAGCAGCAAAAGCAGCCATTTGGGACAAAACCTCACTTTTCCAGGGTGGGATGAAGATTAATTCTTGCCAGAGCAACAGGAGTCCAGGCCTGACAGATCTGTGTTATCACCACCCTGAGGGAGGTGATGTGAGAGACCTGGGGAGGACCCAATCCCAAAAAATTCCACAGGCCAAGCAGAGAGCAGGAGCTGAGGGACACCCTGTGACCCCACAGGAGCAGCACCCACCTCACCCCCAGAGCAGTGTGAAGGATTTTACCCACAGATTCCCAGTTCTCTGAACCAGAGATTTGATTCCCAGGGGTCCCACACTGCCAGGGAATCTGTAAGGAATTATATCCACAGATTCCCAGTTCTCTGAAGCAGAGATTTGATTCCCAGGGGTCCCAGCACTGCCAGGGAATCTGTAAGGAATGTTACCCACAGATTCCCAGTTCTCTGAACCAGAGATTTGATTCCCAGGGGTCCCACACTGCCAGGGAATCTGTAAGGAATTATATCCACAGATTCCCAGTTCTCTGAAGCAGAGATTTGATTCCCAGGGGTCCCAGCACTGCCAGGGAATCTGTAAGGAATGTTACCCACAGATTCCCATCCCTCTGAACCAGAGATTTGATTCCCAGTGATCCCAGCACTGCCAGGGAATCTGTAAGGAATGTTACCCACAGATTCCCAGTTCTCTGAACCAGAGATTTGATTCCCAGGGGTCCCACACTGCCAGGGAATCTGTAAGGAATTATATCCACAGATTCCCAGTTCTCTGAAGCAGAGATTTGATTCCCAGGGGTCCCAGCACTGCCAGGGAATCTGTGGGAGCTCCAACACTGCTGCCCTGGTGCAATGGGACTCCCAGAACTGCTCATGGCTACTCACATTAATAAGGGAGGAAGAATGGCACAGTTAAGGACATAATCTCTACACACAGAGCTGTCTCCAGCAATGTTCCCCAACGCCCAGACAGCCTGAAAGGAAACAAAAACAGTTTTAGCATTCAGTTTCTAACAGGGAGAAATAAGCAGTGTGCTGAGAAAGCAATTTTCCTGTAATTCCAACAGCAATCTGTGCTCTGCAGCCAGATCACTCAGCTCATTTTTAACATGTGCCTCTTCCCAAAATCCCAAAGCAAGGAGTGATCTTTACCTGCTCCTGAACATCCTCAAAGTCAGAGTTTAAGAGTTCTATAAAGATGGGCACTGCCCCAGCCTCGATGACTATTTTGGTTTGTTGGGAAGTCCCCGAGGCGATGTTCGTCAGGGCCCACGCAGCCTCAAACTGAAAGGAGTGACAAATAAAAGGAAAAAAAAAAATAGAATCAAAGCAGCCTGATTCAGCAAAACAGCTCTCATGACATTCTGGTTACATTTCCTACAATTCTGCTACAAAGGCTTTGGGAGAGAAAGGAAGAGAGCACCTCAGTACTCGAAGGATTTTATTTTCTGGAGTGATGAAAGAGCCACAGCTGCTCAGAGGATGAACAAGAGATGTCACCATCATGTCATTTCTCCTCCACAACCACTTCCCAGCAAGAAAAGTGAAGACACAGAGTGCAGAAACACACAAAATAGAAAATTTTCTATATTTCATCCAACATCCCAAAGACGCTGTGAGTTCAGGGGAAGCTGAGCAAAATTTCCCTGCTTTTGCATCACTTTTTTCGTGGTTTAAAACCAGATTTCCATCCAGTTCTTCTGGAAGTTAAGCCCCTCTGGCCAGAGGGCAGGGAGAAGGAGTAAAGCAGTCATCAATTTGGATCAAATTCCATGTGTGGAAGTCTCTTTAACCCCTCCAAAGAAACCAGGACTTGTTACCAAGCTGGAAGGAATCTCAGGAAGCCACCCAGGCCTTCCCTCTGCCCCAGGCAGGATCAGCCCTGGCCAAACCCATTTCGAACATTTCTTGGCCTCTGTTTAAAAGCCTCCAGCAATGGAAGTTTTCCCTCCCACAGTTTCTTCCTGCAGGTTCATCCCATGGCTCCAGCAGCTCCCAGCTACTGGAAGGCCAAACTCTCTTCTCCTGCAGCTGAATTAAGTGATTTTTGCCAGGATTTTTCCAATAATCTAATTCAGAGCACTTTACAATTTATTTTTTTCCCCTGAGCGTTACAGACTAGTTTTGTCTTCTCTAGATCACATAACTTGCATTCTTGGGGTTCAAAACATCATTTTCCCCTGATAGCACCTGTGGGTTCACAGGTTAAACAGCTGGACACCCTGAGGAACTGATAACAGAATCTCCTTTACCTGTAATGTGCAATTTTCACTTCTTTTCAGGAATTCCACGAATCTCTCCACCACTCCCTGAGTGTTTATCACCTCATCTATTGGAGGATTTGGCTCTGAAACAGCAAAGCAGTGTCAGGGAGTGAACAGGCCTCATGCAGGGGAGTAACAAGCCTGAAGTGTTAATTTCATTATCTCAGACTGGACTGGACTGAACTCATCAGGGCAGCTTGGCAGAATCATTTTCTGTACAAACCATACAAGTGACAATCATCAGCAATTTTATCACATTTCTAGATTATGGATTTTTTTCTTCCCCACAACCTGCAAAGTTCTTGTGCACAAACCCTTGCAAAAGGCAGGCTGTGTTGGATCCTGGGGCAGGGATGAGTTATTTTTACCTTTGGAGAGTAATTTCCTGAATTTCTGAGTGGTTGCTAGCTGTAGGTCAGGGTCATCTGAGAAAAGCATCTCTACCATCTCTCCTGTGATCAATCCCTCCTGAAAAGATGCAGAGGAGAACAGAGAAATGGTTTCATTGCACACTGAGATTATTTCAGGCATCACAGACACGACATCCTACCACGATCTGGGCTTAGCCAGAAATCCAAAAACTCAAAACTGGGGATCCCAGCACAGCATTGACTCCCTGGACTCTTCCAGCTCACTTTTGCATTGCTGGCAGGGAAATGGGATGGATTCTGAACATGCAGCTGGGAATAACCCTTGATAAACCAGAGTGAGCAGCAGGATGGGGATTCCCTGGCATGGGCTGAGCTCTGCAGGGCTCATGGCTCCCTTGGTGTCCCTCTGAATGCCCCAGGAATAAATTTTTCCCTCAGGAATAAATTTCCTCTTTGCATTTTAGCCAAGTCAGTGTGGCTGTTCCAGCTGCCTGCACCAACTTACACAAGCATTCTTGAAAGGAAGGGAATAAAAACATTGGAATTTGGCAGCTCCATGCAATCTCAGAGTCCCAGGATGGTTTGGGTTGGAAGGAGCTTAGAGATCATAAATTCCACCCCCTGCCAAGGGCAGGGACACCTTCCACTTTATCCCAGGATGCTCCAACCCCTGTCCAACCTGGGATAATTCCAGGGATGAGGCAGCCACAGCTTCTCTGGAATATCTGCAGGGCCTCACCACCCTCAAAGCATTAAATCTGTCTGAAGGCACCTTACCCCACACGTTGAGGAAGTAACATAGGAATCCACCAGGAGACTGTCAAACATGGAGTCATCTTCATTGATCAGCTCCACATTCCTTCTTTTGAAGAGCTGGTGGGGACCAAAGCACAGGGATTGTTGTTAGAAAGCCAGGATGAACAGCCTCCACAACTCATCCTTGCTCCTCAAGCAAGAGCCTTCCTGGAGTGAAGGCAACCTGAGCAAAAAGTGGTCATTAATTGCAGCTCTGCACTCCCAGGGCTGCTCTGGCACACAAATGTGCTAAGTCCTGCCCTCAGATATGCAAATGCCCAAATCACTGAGCCACTGGGGCAGGCAAGTGCAGAATTTGACCAAAATCAGGAAAAAAAAGCAGCTTGGGTAAGGTGCTAATAAAAGCAAATATTTAGTTCCACACACATCACTTGGGAATCACCTCGTGCTTCCAAAAAAGAAAAACACTCAGGGTTATGAAACACATGCAGGCCATACTTTCACTTGCTCTTCCTATTTCTCCAGGAAATAATCCCATTCACTAATTATATCTACAAAAAAACCACCACCACCACCTTTAAAAATCAAGGATCTGTGAACAAAATTTAAAAAAAAAAAAACCCCTCGAGCAGCCCAAGAACAAAATGCCTGCAAAGTTCTCCACGTGAGCTGGGTCCGGAAACAAAAAAAAGCGGCAAAAAAAGCAAGATCCCAGTTAGAAAAGAAAAAATAAGAACTGCCAACAAACTTTAATGCACAGATCCTTGAAGATTCCAGCTGGGCAGCAGCACAGGCTGGGCTGTGTGGAGGCTGAACACAACCTGCTGGAGGTGACAGTCACCTGTTGCTCTCGTTTCTGTTTTCGAAGCTGAATCCCCTCCTCTTCCCTCCTCCGGCGCATTTCCTCGGGGTTCAGGGCTTTGTTCTTGTAGCTCTTCATTCGATAGTTTTCTGTGAAAACAGGAGGAATTCTGCCTCAGGCTTCCTGTCACTGCTCCTGTGTGTCCTTCCCAGGCATGGAATAACCAGATGAAATACACTGATTTATTCCCAGTGCCTTTGGTTTTTAGCAGGAATTCTTATTTCCCTGCTTTCAGCGTGGTATTTTTGCCCTGACATTTATTGCCAGAGAGCAAAAACCCCAACAGAATGAAGGCATGGAGTTTACAACAACAACAGAGCAGAGCTGTAGGTGAGGGACAGGCCACCTGTCCCACCAGGTGTGTTCAGGACCTGACCTACTTTTGCTGCTGCTGCTCCAGAGCTGACAAATGCAGCAATTCCAACCTGATTCCTTCAGAGTTTCCCCTCCCAGGGACACTCCAGTGTCTGGCACAGCTGAAGGCAGCCAGGGCCAAGCTGTAACTGAAGTAGGGAAGGATGAAAACCCCTCACTGCTCCAGCTGGAATCTCCTACTTTAAGCATGGTAAAACTCCCCAAATTTTCCCATTTCTGGCGTTATTTGCACACCTGTGCCTTTGTCAGGATAAGCCTCAGAGGCTCAACTAGCCCTGAACCAAGTTAGTCCTTCAGAACTCAGTTGAAAATCAATATTTTTGGTTTTTCCCAGCTGCTAAGGGCAGGTGGAAGTTTGCAGTTTTATCTCCTCCTCATTTCAAACCTGAGGCACTCCCAGCCCAGTGGCTCACAGCAAATTTCAGTCCCACTTATCAACAGCCTCCAGCCACTCTGGAACCCTTCCAATCTCAACTGCAGAACTGTCAGACCCCAAAGTCCACAGCCAACCCAAGGAAAAACATCTAATAAATACAAATATCCAGCTTTTCATTACTAAGGAGAAAGAAAACAACTGGAAAAAAAATATTATTTTAACAGGAGAGGAAACAAAATAATGATTTCCCAAAACCAGTGAAAAAGACACCAAAAAAGAGAGAAATCTACAGGCTTTAGGTGTTTATATCTGACCACACAATAGCCAGGTGTCACCTAGATAGAGATTTTAATTCAGAAAATGTATTTAATAATCATCATTATGTCTTTATTTCCACCCCATTGTGGCTCATGCAGGAAAAGTTCGAGTTGACAGCTTAGTTCTCCAAACAATTTAAGAATTTTAATCCTCCTTTTGGAAAGCAAAGCCTCCAATTAAAAGGTGGTTTTGAAGAAAAGGAGGAAGGAAAAGTGAGGATACACAGGATTACCAGGCAGTCACATAAATAGCCAAGTGCCACATGACAGCTCAGCTGCCTCCAAACTCAGCTGTGCCACACTCAGAACACTCAGCACCTTGTCCTTTAAGTTTTCTTTTGGGTTTTATTTTTTTCCCCCCCAGAGCATCAAGAACGGCAGGGAAACCCCAAAGATAACTCTTCAGGGCTGGCTGTCACAAAATTCCCAGTTTTTTCTGCCATAGTTTATCCCTGCAGATGATTTCCATTGGTTTTTTTCCCAGCCCATCATCTCTGGCAATGCTCTAATGGCAGGAGAATGCTGATTTGGGACATTTCACCCCATTTCCATGGCAATGGGTGTGAGAAATGCAGGATCAGAACCTCCCAGTGAGCTCCAGGCTGCAGCAGCACCAAACTCATGGAATTAAACACAGCAGGACAAATTCTGTGCTAGGAATGTTTCATCCAGGTCATTTTTTTTAAACTCTGAACTCTAATTCTGTTAATGAGGATCAGGGAGCACCTGGGATGTCAGGAATGGGGAAGGAATCCTCTGCTCCTCAGAAGTGATGCAGGGAAGAGACTCCAGCCACAGATTTTTCACTTTTCTCTGGAAAGATTTGCTTTGACAGAAGTGCCAGTGGACACTGAACTCAGAGTTCACTCAAGAAAACAACAAATCTTGCAAGATTCATTCCATTAAAAAAAGTTCTGATCCAGTTTGGACAAAACATCCTTTCTGCTTCAGGAATCCCACATTTCCCTAAGTTGTGCCTTTTGTATCTCCCTGGCTCAGTGAACTTCACTCACAGCTCCAGAAAACAAAAAAAATAATAAATCAATCAGCATTTGCATTTCAAACTTAAGGGTGAAACTGAACTGAACAACACCTTCCCAATTTCCTGTGCAAAGGAAACCTCCTCAGGAGCTGGAAGAAATTTGACCCCTCTTGGATTCACAGAGGGGGGAAAAAAAATCCTGCAGCTGTCAAGGAGTTACGAGTCCAAGCTGCCACGCTCATAAACTGGAGGATGAGAAGGTATTTCCTACTTAAAAGAAAGGACAAACAGGGTGAAAGTCTGACTCTGCAGAGCACTTAAATCCCTGCAAAGCCACCACAAGCTATGGAAACTGTAACTCCCCAGTCCTTACTTCTGGATCTGGAATCCAACCCTGCCTCTTCCCAATTTTCTGCAAGACAAGAAGCATTTGCTTCCAACATTTTATTCAGCTGCAGATTAAACTCTGGGAGCTGAGTCACTGCAGGAATTGTGCTGCTGAGTCAGGGCCCAGGCACAGAGCCTGCACTGCCAGCCCTGACACGGCTCTTTTTAAAGCCAAAACTCCTTTTTCCCACAGGGAATATTCCACAGGGAATCTCCCAGAGGTGGCTGAGAACACACAGAGGGCTGACAGCTGCTCTTTGCAGTTGGGAGGGGTTGGGGAATTATGTAAGTGTAAATAAATACACTTCAGGAACTTCATCAGCACTAATTGCCAATTAGTGCCTGCTGGGGATATTCCCAGCTCTCAGGTGACCTCCAAAGGCCCTTTCCACCCAAGTTTTCCCTGGGATGGGATAAAGTTGGTGATTTACAATTTAAGCTCCTTCAAATGAGACAAATTGCAACAGAATAAATGGAGTGAACTGCTGAGTTTCATGGGACAAACCTTATTCCTCATATTTCTCCACTTCCCTGAAATCCCAGAGGATCATCACATCTCTTCCTAACATCACTAACATCTCCAGAGGATTCTCCTAGGAAAAAAATGTGGCCAGGACAACTTTATTAAGTGAATTGAAACCCTAGAAAAAGAAGGCTAAATCATCTGTACTACTTAAAATACAAATCAAACGAACAAATACATAAAATGTGTAAACAGGACAGCTCTGAGCTGCTATCAGAAATCACTCAAAACCACAATTTTTTTTTTTACTGTCACTGATAGTTTCGCAGTGAATTCATAGAAAAAAAAAATAAAAAGAAAGAGAAAACCACTTTGTTTGCTCAGGCCTGGTTTGTTCAATGTTTGGCACCACCAGAGCCCAGCAGAGGCAATGGCAGAGCAGCCCGGGGCTCCGGACACGCTGTGCTCAGGGGAAATCCCTGATCCCCGCAGTTATTTTGGCTCGTTCAGCTCCCGGGAGCCAGGGATGTGATAACAGCCCTGGAATGTGCGGCGCTGGCAGGGGGAAGGGAGAGGCAAAAATTCTCTTAGGGGGAAATTCACTGTCGGACAGTGTTTGCTTCTCATTCCCCAGGGTCAGGAGAAGATTAGGAATCCTTTTGGAATGTCCTCATTCCAAAACTGGACTCCTCAGTCCAGTTCTCACTGATTTGATTTATTCATCCCAAAATTTGAGGGCTTTAAGTCCTCTCCAAGCTGGTTTATCCATTCTGAACATTCCAATTTCCTTTAAAAATGGACTGATCTAGCACAAGTGTCGGCTGAGAGTCGCTTGGAATAGTTCCTAAAACAGGGAAAAACTTGAACTGAATCCACTCAAACTCAATCTAGGAAAGTTACAGATTAAAACCGACCAGAAACACTCCCGAGATCATTACAGAGGGATATAAAATTCCAATAAATCCATCCCTTCCAACATGTGCTTTGCCTCAGAAACAAACAGGACTGTGTGATTTGCTAAGCAGATTTATCTGGACCTCACCAGCCCCATAACTGAAAGCCTGAAGGAATCAGGATTTCCCTCTTGCAGGATTTTAATGATGAAACTCCCCCTTGACAAAGTTCATGTTTGCTCTCCTGAACTAAAGCAAACAAAGCAAAACAGCCAATTAACTGTTAAATTCATCAGCCACGGGAGTTTTATTAAGAATTGGGCATTAATATTGCTCCATGGGTCAAACAGCACTAAAAAAGGCATTTCAAGATGTAATTTGCATGGCAAATGAGGAACGAACTGATGACAATTTCCAACAGTGTCATTAACTTAAAAGAATGAAAAAACAGCCTTAGCTTGTTTCAGAATAATAAAGGTACATGAGAATAATTCAAACAAGAGGGGGGACAGTAAACTCTTACAGTGCTGGGAAGAAAGGGAAGCACCTGTGCACAAACTTCTCAGCTCCACATAAAACTTCTCCAAGAGCTTCCAGACATTCCCACCAGGCCCCAGGACATTTTTCTCCTCAGAGCTGCCAGTCCAGCTTTTACATCTTAAGCCATAAATTAAGATTTCAAAGCTGTTCAGGGCTGGGAGGTGCAGCAGCCACACACAGATGTGGTCACTGACTTCTCCTGGAACACCACAGGAGGCAGAAAAGTTCCTGATGAGATCCTGACAAGCAAGATCCCACCTCACAGGGCATTTCTGAAGCTTCACTGAATTCCTGCTCAGAATTCAGAAGGAGCTGAAAGCCCCTCCCGTGCCACCCCTGCCATGGGCAGGGACATCTTATACTACCCCAGGTTGCTCCAAGCCCTGTCCAACCTGGCCTGGGATAATTCCAGGGATAGGGCAGCCACAGCTTCTCTGGGAAATCCATCTCAGCCCCTCACAGGGAAGAATTTCTTCCCAATATCCAACCTGAACTTGCCACTTTAGAGTCATTAAGCTTCTGAAGCAGCTCAGGTTGAAAGACTATTGCAGGTGGAAAATGGAAACGTTTTAATCCTTATTTTCAGAAGATCCTCGCTCCATTTTAAGGAAAACACAGCAGCTACAGGCTTGGCTCTTCCACCTCATCCTTCCAAACCCTGCTACAGGAATCCTCAGGAAAAAAAAAAATTAAAAGCCACCTCTCCTCCCAAACCGGGAAACTCCCACATCAGGCACATCAAAACAAAAAGTTTCTGGAATTAAAGCACTTTTTGAAGGGGTAACACTGAGCTGGAATTTATTTGCAGGGGAAAGAGACCTGCCTGCAACAGATTCCACTCCTTCCCGGCAGTGTGGTGTCACCCACGGTGACACAGGGACGGCCCAGCACGTGCACAGAGTGACATTGAGAGCTGAAGCTTTAGTTCAACAAAAGTCGCAACAACCAAAGCCCTGCCGGGTTATCAGAACTGCGAAAAGGTTTTCTGGATGCTCACTTGAACCCTGAGTTCTGTGAGAGACCAGAATTTAAACCGAGCAGCGATCTAAGAATTGAAATGGAGCAGAGATTTGACAGCCAGGGACAGCCCGGTGAGGCTTCAACTGCAGCAGAAACAGCCCCAAATACCCCAAAGTTACAGCGCTGACACCCCAAAACCGGACTCTCACAGCCCTCCCACCCCAAACCCGGGGTTTTGCAGCACTAACACCCCCAAACCTGCGGGATTTCCCCATTAATCCTCCGCAGCTCCCGCCCCACCCGCAGCTCCCCAAAGTCACTGCTGGCGCTGCCCGAAGCGGTCACAACCCCCGGGCTGCCCGCACCGAGAGCCCCCTGAAGGCCTCGGAGCCCCCAGACCCGCTGGGAGCGGCCCCGGGATGACTCAGCGGCCGAGCCGGGCCCGCCGCCCTCAGCCCCGGGAGCGCCCGGGACGCCGGTGAGAAGCGAGGGCGGCGGCGACAGCGCGGGGCGGACGGGCTGTGCGCGCTGTCCGGCCTCGGAACGGCTCCTCCGGCTTCACCCCATTCTCCCGGCCGTGCCCGGTATTCCCCGGGCCGCGCCCGCCCCTCACGGCCCTCACCCATCGCGGCGGCTGCGGCGGCGGCGGCTCCGGTGGTGGCGGCAGCGNGTCACTCGTGTCCTGTCACTTGTCCTGTCACCCGGGTCCTGTCATTTGTCCTGTCACCCGTGTCCTGTCACTTGTCCTGTCACCCGTGTCCCGTCACTTGTCCTGTCACTCGTGTCCTGTCACTCGTGTCCTGTCACTTGTCCTCCCACCCCATCCTGTCACTCACATCCCGTCACTTGTGTCCCCTGTGTCCCCTCATTCGTGTCCCGTTCCCTTGGCTGCAAGAAGAGAAAAGAGCTGCTGGCGCCCAGCATTCCCCCACAAGCAGCATCCCTTAGGGAGGGTGTCAGGCTGTAAGGAATCCTTGGGACAAAATCCCGCCAGTGCCAGCAGCCCCGTGGCATCATGGGGAATTGTGGAATATCCCGATTGGAAGGGACTTTTGGATGGTGTTTTCCACCCATCCTGGCTCGTGAGCGATGTGCCAGGCAGAGACAAACTCTGAGCCACACTGGGTGGTTTTATGGGGTCACTCAGAGCCCTGGAAAGTGGGGGACAGAGTTTGAGGAGCCTGGGGCAGTGGGGGTTCCTTTCCCTTTCCTGAGGGAGATGGGAAGAAAGAAAAATCAGGACATCCCCACTGTACAGGAAATGAGAACACTCGGGACAGCCAGAGACTCTGAGAACTCCTTTAATTGCTGTTAACTGCAAGTCTGTAAAAGGTTTGGAGAAAGTCATCGTTACAAAACTACCAGCTGTTAGAATTGTTCCTGGTTTGTCACCCCAGCTAGAAAAGGCTCAGGGAGATGTGGAATAGTTCAAGAACAGAGAATATTGCACAACCAACCCAACGGTTAATTCAACTAAAGAAGTGACACAGATGCTGCACCCTCGAGCTCTGCTGTGGGATCACAGCTGGGACTCACAGCAGCCCCAGGTTGCCACTGGTGTCCCCTGTGTCCCCTGCCCACCACAACCTGAGCCAGGACAAAGTGAGGCTCTGCTGGACCCACCACACCCCAGGCAGAGCAGAGCTGTCCCCAGGGCTCTGGCAGGAAACTCCAACCAGGAGTCACCCCAAAGGAGGAAAACCCAACCCCAAAACCCCAACTCTTGCAAATGCACCTCATTTAGTGCTGTCCAAACCCAGCAGAAAACCCCCAGCCCCAGAGGAGCAGCCCTGGAAGGGGCAGGACAAAGGCAGAAAGGGTCACCCCACCACCCCAAAGGCCAGGGAGAGCAGCATGGTCCCCGTGGGATCACTGAGCATTAGCAACATCTCATGTTGTGACAAGGAAACTGCCCCAAAAAGAGCCCGTGGGGCTGAAGGAAGTGTCACAAGCAGTCACAGGGGCTGAAGTGAAGGAACCCAAGTGAGCACAGCAAAGCTCATGGTGGCTGCAGGGCCTGGCACGGGTGGGACAGGGGTCAGATAGGGACACAGAGCCTCAGCCAGCAGGGACCACCTGCATTTGGGAGCCTCCCTCTCCCCAGGCTGGTCAGGCAGGGGTTGAAGTGGTCAGTGGGTCAGGCTGGGCCTTTGCAAGGGCTGAACTGGGCACCAACACGAGGGGTTCTGTTCCCAGGTGACCCAAACCACACTGCCAGCCCAGCAGGGCTCAAGTGAGAGCAAGCCATGAGGATTTTGCTCAGAGAATTTAACTAGAAAGACACAAAACCCAGCGCAGGAAGGTGGTGCAGCTGCAAAGGTGGGGAGCAGCAGGCCTTGGCTCTTCGAGGAACTGCTGGAAACGGGAATTTCCATGAGAAAAAGCTTCCAAGACAAAAAGCCAGGCAGAAGCTCAGGGTTTGGCAGGGGGTTTGGCTCCTTCCAGGGTCAAAGCCATGAGCCAAGTGCCTTTTTCTGCAGCACCTCCAGCCCTCAGGCCCTCCCTGGGTGTTGCTTTCTGGGTGAGGATTGCGGAGCAGCGAGCGCAGCAGGCACAGCCACATCCAGGAGCCTCTCAGCTGCAGGTTACACGTGCACACACAAGCAAGGAAGGAGCCAGCTGGCAGCCTGGCAGCAGCCAGCACACCTGGCAGGGCTCTGAGGGCCCAGCTGGCCCCAGGGACCCCTCACTCTGCCTCCTCCTGACTCATCAGGGTCAGTTTTGGCTTGGCCAGTCTCTAGGGCCTATGCAGAAGTCGGGCTCCTGTGTGCCAGTGACCTCCTGCTTCCTCCTCCTGGATCTGAAGGGGTCACTTGAGTTGCCAACAGGTTTTAGCAGGAATGGAACTCCTCCAGCCTGGAACTGCAACCCCCAGCACAGTCACACACAAAGGAACAGCTGGTCCGTGATTGAATTCACATTCGATGGTGGAAATGAGCCTGTGACACACACTGGAAGCAGCTGCTTTATTCCCAGTCTTCCCACTCTTCATCTTCCAGCTGCAAACAAGAGGAAATTACATTTCTGAATGGTTTCTGAGCTTGTTTCTGTAACTCAACAGCTCCTCTTGCCCAGAACACCTGAGCCAGCACAAAGCCTGATGTATCCTCACACTCCCACACCTTCCCAACGGGGATGTGCCTGCTCTGTTCCCCTGCACACTCATCCCACCAGCCCCTCTCTGCTCATGCAGCAGCATCCTGAGAGGTTGGTGATGCTTTTGGGGAGCAGTTTTGCCTCCTCTGACTCACCTCCCCAGACATTTCCACCTTGGAGAGTGCCAGCTGCACCTCCTCCTCTGTCATGTCCAGATCAAAGTCCTTTTCCCAGTCCTCGCTGATATCCGTGCTGGAGCCTGGAAGCACAAACATCCCCACTGAGCCACCAGAGCTGGCCCCAAAGCCCTGGAATAACCAAGGCTCAGAGCCACCACAGCCTGCCTGAGGAGGGAAAGCCTCCACATTCCCAGGAACAGCTCCCTGACAGAGATGAGATGCACTGAGCTCGCTTCCCTCACAGCCAGGGCTGGTGCAGAACAAGTGGGAGAGGTGGATACTGAAACATCTTCTCCTCTGGCCTGGGAGAACTGGGATGTGAACAGTTCCAGTCACACAGAAAATGCAGCAGATATGGAAGGACAGGAGGGACTCACATATGGGAACTGTCATTGTCCCATCAGGGACACTCCTAGGGATGGCAGAGGGAAGGAATCACCACATTCCCTCCCCAGAGCACAACCTTTCCTGGCATCCAGGGACCAAAACCTGTTCTGCTCAGCCAGCAGAGTTTTTCTGCCTTTCCCTTTCCTCTCCCTCATCACCACAAACCCAGAGCCCTTTCCCTAAGAGCTGCCCCTCCCAGCAGGCTCCCAGGCCCCACACAAACCTTTCTTGCCATTGTTGGAGGGGGTGGATTTCCCACTATCCGAGTTCAGCTCGAAGACTCTCAGGTCTGTGGGCCCTTCCTCTCTCAGAGTCTCTGTCCTGCCCTGGCCTTTGCTCTCCAGCTCTCTGAGCTCTGCTCCAGCTGCTGGCTCCGAGGATGCTGCTGATTCCTTGGCAGGTGCAGAAGGCTGAGCAGCTTCTGGGGGCTTTGGCAGGGAGCTCTGCTCTTCCAAGGTGGCCTCCACCAGCCTCTGGGAGAGGTCCCCGGTGCCCACGGGCGGAGCTGCAGTCTGTAGCTGGGTGGCAGGCACAGAGGCAGGGTTTGCAATCTGAGTCACAAGGGACACGCTCTCGCTGCTCTCCGAGGGGCTCTGCTCCACTGGGACCAGCTCTGGGGGCAGCACAGCCCAGCTCTCCCCGGAGGGGCCCTTGGGAGCAGCAGGGTGGTTTCCCTCTGGGGCTGCTGGGGCAGGTTCTTTCTGTGCTGCTCCTGGAAATGTGATGTTTGCACAAGGCAGGGGGGACATCCCCAAGAACTCCTCTGTAGGGAGGCAGAAGAGAAGTGAGAGATGTTTCAGCAAGTGCAGCAGCAGCTGGGCTGGGAGCTGGATTTCACAGAATCACAGAATGTCCCAGGCTGGGAGGGATCCGCAGGGATCATCCAGTCCAGCTTCTGGCCCTGTCCAAACATCCCAACAATCCCACCCTGTGCATCCCTGAGAACGTTGTCCTGAAGCTCTGGGAGCTTTGGGGCTCTGCCCATTCCCTGGAGAGCCCCAGAACCCTCAGGGGGAAAAGCATTTTCCTGATATCCAACCTAAACCACCCTGAGACAGCTCCAGGCATTCCCTCAGATCCCATCACTGGTCACAGGACAGAGACTGGAGCTGCCCCTTCACTGCCCATTGTGATTTGTGGGAGTGAGGAGGATCCACCACCACAAAACAAGTTTTCCATAAACCTCCAAGAGCCCCAAAACCTGTCCCACCTTCATCCTCCTCCCAGCCTGGCTCCTCTTGGTGCATGCTCTGCTCTGCTCGCTGCTTCAGAGCCTCCCTCCGGGCTTCATCCTGCAGGGAATCCAACATCAGCAGTTGCTCACATCCCCAGTCCCCCTCTCCTCCCAGGCATTTTGGCATCACTGACTCCAAGGAGTCAGCCCAGATCCCTGTTTTCCCAGGAAAAGCACCCCCAGGGAGCCCCCCAGCCTCACCCACCTGCTCCAGGCCATGGAGTTTGTAGAAGTAGCGCTGCCAGAACTCCAAGTGGGAAACAGCCACAGGGACCTGGGGAAGGAATGAGCCCCTCAATGGGAGAGCTGCAGCTGCTGCTGTGCCCCTCTGTCCTCCCAAAGCTTGCAGCTCCTATTTTATTGCAACCATTTTTCCATAGTTTACCACACAACCATGGCTGTTTCCATTCCAGCTGCAGGGGACAAACAGCTCAGGGCTTTCCTGCAGCATTCCCTACATCAGGAATTGCCCAGGCAGGGCCTCACCATTTTGGTGTAGAGTGCCCGGATGGAAGGGCTGGTTGCCAGCAGCTCTGCAATCTCCCCTTTCTTCTCCTCCAGGCTGAACTGAGCGAGCCAGGCCTCGAGCAGCTCAGCAGGGCCTGTTTGGGGCAAGCACAGGGATAACAATCCTTGGCAGAAACCAGAGGTTGGGGGAAGTTTCATTGGAGAGATGCTAGTGCAAAAGGAGGAGGGAGACACAGGGCTCAGAACTCCTCTGCCAGCCCAAGGCCACGTGGCACCAATTTAAAGCAGGCCAGTAAATTCAGCCTAAACTGGTCCTTGAGGTAAGAGCCAGATCTGCTCCTCATAGCTGGCCCCAGCTACAGCCAAGCCAGCCCTGCTGGCCAAAGCCTTCAGGGAATTCCATCTGCCCCCAAACCCCCTAGGAGCAGCACCCTGGACCCCCTGCACCCTCCCATACCATCGGGCTCGTTGCAGTAGGTGGCTGGGTCGGACTGGAGGCTGTAGAGACGAGCCTGGAGGAGACACACAGGGACAGCTGTGAGCAGCAGAGCCAGGGGACAGGGCTCAGGATGCCACATCCCAGCACGGGACACTCACCTTGGCACTGTCGTAGGGCTCAGTGGTACCTGAGGGCGTTGCCATCAGTGTGATAACGTCACAGTCAATGGTCTTGTCCGGTGAGGGAGCAAAGGTGTCCGAGATGACCCCCAGGAAGTCAGACAGCCCCTTCCTCACCTTCTCAGTGGCACCTGAGGAGCCTTCCGCCCTCTTCAAGGGAAGAAGTGTCAGTAACATCCCAGAATTTCTGGCTAGGATCCTTAAGGATGCAGGATTTCTTCCCCTTCAGCAAAGTGCTATGGAGGGGACTGGCCTGGAAGGGTGGGAGGCACCTGCCTCAGGGGTGGGGAACTGAGCTGAGGCTTTGTGGGAAGGACACAGCCAGGTTTGGGGTGGGACTGTCCCAGCAGCAGCCGTGCAGGGCTGAGGCTCACAGCCTGCGTGGAGAGCCTGTGTCACCCTACAGTGGCACTGCCAGTGTCCCCTGCTGCTCAGCACAGGAGAGGGAACCACAGGAACCTTCCCCTGCTCATCCACAGGGCACAGAGTGACAGGACAAGGGGCAATGGCCTTAAGCTGAAGGAAGGTGGGGTTAGATGTGGAAGTGCAGGGATACTGGGAAGGAATTCTCCCCTGTGAGTGCAGTGGGATGGAATTCCCAGAGAAGCTGTGCCTGTGCCAGCCCTGGAATTATCCCAGGCCAGGCTGGATGGGGCTTGGAGCACTGTGGGATGGTGGAAGGTGTCCCTGCCCATGGCAGGGGTGGCACTGGATGATGTTAAAGCTCCCCCAGCCCCTACTCACTGCCAGCTTGTCCTTGACCACGCTGGCCGTGGCGGCGATGGTGCAGGCGGTGTCGTGCTGCACCACCTGTGTGAACTCAGCCAGGTCCCGCTTCATGAATTCCAGAGCCTCTGTGGACTGCAAGGAGACAGCAGATGGATTCTCCAGGCTTTTGGCTCCCCAGCAAAGCTGTGATTGCTCCCAGGAAGTTACAAAACTGGGAGAGTTTAGCCCAGCTGAGCCCTCATCCCAACGTGGCAATGCGTAAGACCAGAATAACCTGAATAACAACAGCATCTGCTATGCCCAGAACACATTCCAGGAGGCTTTTAAGCCAAGACTAGAAAAAAACACAGGCTGGGAAAATGCAGGGTTTAAGTTCTATGTATAATTAACACAAGCAATGCTGTCCCAGGCAGGAAATTAGACACCACAAAGCGATGCTGGAAGCAAAACCTCCTCTGCTCAGGGAGTGATTTTCACATGACAGAGCCCAACATGACCCAGTATTCCCGCAGCCAGAAGATCCTCAGCAAATCCAACCCAATCCCCCCTTGTGGCGACCCTCCCGGGCTGTGTTCCAGCCCCGCGGCCTCACGGGGCTCCCGGCGGTTCCCACCTTCTCCTTGACGGCCTGGTAGCTCTGCTGGAGCCAGCTCCGCCACCAGCCCCCGTCCTCCCTGCGCGGACAGGACACGGCGTCAGGATGCGGCGACACAAACACGGAACCCAAATCCAGATCCCGTATCCCGACCCCAAACCAGGATCCCGGACCGAGCTCCCAGACCCCAGATCCCATACCCAGATCCAGACGCAAAGCTAGACTACAGACCCAGATCCTAGATTTTGATCCCAGAGCTCAGACCCCAACCCCAGGTCCCGATCCCAGATCCCAACCCTAGACCCAGACCCCGACCCGAGATTCCAACCCCAGGTCCCGATCTCAGATCCCAACTCTAGACCCCGACCCGAGATNCACAGAGCGAACCCTAGACCCAGACCCCGACCCGAGATCCCAACCCCAGGTCCCGATCTCAGATCCCAACTCTAGACCCCGACCCGAGATTCCAACCCCAGGTCCCGATCTCAGATCCCAACTCTAGACCCCGACCCCAGATTCCACCCCCAAGCCCCAGCCCCGTCCCGGTTCCCCTCTCGCCGCCGCCGGTCGCGATCGCGGTCCCGGTGCCGCCGCTCCCCGGCCGTGCCCCGCTCACCCCTCCGCCATCTTGGCGGTGTGACGTCACCAATATTTACCGACCCCTCACCCCGCGGGCCCCACCCCGGAGCCGTGCCCCTCTGACGTCACTTCCTCCCCGCCCCGGGGGCGCGGCCCGCGTACGGCGGCCGGGCGGGACCGGGAGCGGAGCTGGCAGCGGGGCCGGGCGGNGGCGGTTCCCACCTTCTCCTTGACGGCCTGGTAGCTCTGCTGGAGCCAGCTCCGCCACCAGCCCCCGTCCTCCCTGCGCGGACAGGACACGGCGTCAGGATGCGGCGACACAAACACGGAACCCAAATCCAGATCCCGTATCCCGACCCCAAACCAGGATCCCGGACCGAGCTCCCAGACCCCAGATCCCATACCCAGATCCAGACGCAAAGCTAGACTACAGACCCAGATCCTAGATTTTGATCCCAGAGCTCAGACCCCAACCCCAGGTCCCGATCTCAGATCCCAACCCTAGACCCAGATCCCGACCCGAGATTCCAACGCCAGGTCCCGATCCCAGATCGNGGCCGGGCGGGACCGGGAGCGGAGCTGGGAGCGGGGCCGGGCGGAGGTGAGCGATGGGGGCCGAGCGCTCCCCAGGGTGGGCGGGGACGCGTTCCGGTTACCTCGCGACCGGGCAGGGCGGGGTCCCAGTACCGGGCAGGGCGGTCCTTGGCGTTCCGGGCGATGCCACTACCGGGAGCTCGGTCCTTGGCGTGGCGGGGATCCCGGGACCGGGCAGGGTGGTCCTTGGCGTTCTGGGGGATGCTGGCACTGAGAAGGACGGTCCTTGGTGTTCTGGGACATCCGGTGGATACCGGGCAGGACGGTCCTTGGAGCAGGGAGAGATCCCGGTACCGAGCAGGATGGTTTTTGGCGCGGTGGGGTATCCCGGTACCTTGGCATTCCAGGTATCCGCTGCAACCGGGCAGGACGGACCTTGCTGGGATGTGGGACTCCTGGTACGGGGCGGGACGGCCCTTGGAGGGATGTGGGACCCCCGGTACCGGGCGGGACGGACACCCGGGGCCGGGTAGGACGATCCTTGGCGGTGTCTCCGGGGTGTGTAGTCTGTCCCGGTACCCTCGGTGTGCCCGCAGCGCTGGGAGGGGGTGGCGGTGCCGGTGTCCCCGCCGTGCCGGTGTCCCCGCCGTGCCGGTGTCCCCGCCGTACCGGTGTCCCCGCCGTGCCGGTGTCCCCGCCGTGCCGGTGCTGACGGCTCCCTCTGTTCCCGGCACAGCCATGGAGGTGCAGTCGTACTACACCAAACTGCTGGGGGAGCTGAACGAGCAGCGCAAGCGGGATTTCTTCTGCGACTGCAGCATCATCGTGGAGGGCAGGATCTTCAAAGCCCACAAGAACATCCTGTTCGCCAACAGCGGCTACTTCCGAGCGCTGCTCATCCACTACATCCAGGACAGCGGCCGGCACAGCACGGCCTCGCTGGACATCGTCACCTCCGAGGCTTTCTCCATCATCTTGGATTTCCTCTACTCCGGGAAGCTGGATCTGTGCGGGGAGAACGTGATCGAGGTGATGTCCGCCGCCAGCTACCTGCAGATGACCGACGTGGTCAACTTCTGCAAAACCTACATCAGATCCTCCTTGGACATCTGCAGGAAAATCGAGAGGGAAGCGGCTTTTTACCAGGCTGACAGCGGGAGCTCAGCCAGGGAGGGCACCTCCCTGGGCTCCAAGAGCTCTGCCTCCGTGTCCTCCCTGCAGGAGAAGGAGAGGATTCCGGAATGCCAGCGGGACCCTCCCTGCGGGGACTGCAGCAGCTGCCACCCCCTGGAGCTGGTGGCCAGGGACCCCCTGAGCAGTGATTCCCCCGATGGCTCCTCGCTGCCCAAAGGGGTGGAACCCAAGGTGGAATTCGACCCCGACGAGGTGGAGGTGGAGGTGGGCGAGCGGCTGCCCCAGTATCCCGCGCCGATATCGCTGGAGCAGATGGAAGAGGGGCAGCCCGTGGAGCTGGCCTGCAATAATTACCACATGAAGCAGTTCCTGGAGGCTCTGCTGCGCAACAGCTCGGCCCCGAGGAAGGAGGACGTGGTGCATCACTTTGTCCGGGGATTTGAGGGTAGGGCTGAGGATGCAGGAGTAGCCATGAGCTCCATGATGGACATTCACAGCGACTGGTATGGTGAGGACACAGGTGAGAGGACTCGGGGGGTGCAGGCTGTGCAGTGGAGGAGAGAACAGCTTTGTTGGGCCACTTCTTTTGTTACTCTGGTACAAGAATATTTTGCTGACTATTTTGGCACGGTGAAATAAACTCTTGTTGTGCACTTTTAAAGCAGCTGTACTCGTTTGTTCAGTGCAGCCGTGGCAGGTGAGTATTCCTGAGAGCCCCAGACTCCACTTGGGGTGATTCTTCTTTAATAAACAAACTCACTGAGACCTTGTTGAATGGCAGCTGCGTTTTTAAAAAGAATTTTTCCCTCCTGATGGTCACAAAGAGCAATCCAACAGGAGCTGAGCTGCCACAGGAGGGATCTGCTGCAAGACCTGGAGCTCATCCCATCACAGCTCCTGCCAGTGCTGCTCTATTTGCTCCTGCTTGCAACTTCAGACGGCAGGAATCAGTTTTATCCAACACTGAGGGATTCCTACAAGTGCTTTAGGAGCACTGAAAGCTTTCAGTGCTGTGGTAGAGCACACAGATGAGGCTTTTTTCACTTTTTGGCTGCCCCGAGCCCAGCACCAGTTGGAATATCTCAGGAATATTTCCTGGGGGCACTGTCAGGCACCTGGAGAAGAAGAAAATCACGCCCATGTGCATTTTTCCTGATGTGGGCAATAAAGATTTGGGCATTTTATCTGGTTTTTCATAAATGCCACATTTTTCCTAATGTCCAAACAGCCTTGTGAGGACAGGAGGTGGCTCTGACAAACTGTGAGTGCCACAGGTGCTGAGGATGTGACAAATGCCACAGGGCTGGCACTGACTGTAGCCAGTGAGTTTATTTTCCTGTCATCTTCAGCTCAAGCTGCCTGTGTCACCTTAAAAGCCAATAAAAGTGACAAATCCTCTCACTGCTTTCAAACAGGGCACTGGTAAAATCACAAATCCAGGTTTACTCTCAGAGCAGGGCTGTCACCACTCACACTGGTGCTTTTAGATGTGTGGCAAGGCAAGAACATCCAACACACAAATTTTACTTTTTTTTTTTTTCCCTCTCTCAACAATTCCAGGCTGTTCATGAGTCATTAAAAGGGAAATGCTTCCAGAGTTTGATAGGGAACATCAGGAGTCCTGACAGTGTCTCAGAAATGTTGGTGGGAGATGGGTTTTGAGTAGGAGTGAGGGAAAAGAAACCAAAGCTTCCATTCCTTCTGTTTCTGTGCTAAAGCAGGACTTTGTAGCAGTGAGGAGAGTGGGAGTTTCTCAGCTTTCAGTGGTGCTGCTGCCTCAGCTTCTTCACAAGGCACCAGAAATGAGAAATACAAAGTTCTGGTAAAAGAATGCTGCACTCAGGTTAAGAGATGAGATAAATATCACTTCTTTTCGAGTGTCCACCTCTGTTCCAGTCACCCTTCACTGCAGAAGGAGGGGACACAGACACCTCTAGAGCACTGGAAGCAAAGCAGGTCTAAGAACTGGGCTGGTTTGGGTTTTAATGAAGCTATAAATGCCCAGCAGGGATTTGCAATCCCTTGGGAAGCTCCAAAGTGGGGTGAGCTGACTCTCACTCACATCATTAATACCAGACACACCTTTTTTGATAGTGGGTTGGATAAACCTTCATATAAAGAATTCTCTGCAGCCTCACCTGCTTGACACACAAAACATTTTCCTGCATCAGAGAAAATTAATCCTTTGGCATCACATCTCCAGCTTTCTGCTAGAAGGGAAGCTGGGTTGGTGCTGAAAAAGTTGGCAATGGCCACGTTTCTGTAAAATGGGATCTTCAAATTTAATTCTGCTCTTGCACCTGACTCCATAAATTGTATATTACTTGTGGTTTGGTTTTAGGAATAGTAAAATATTGTCAGGAAATATATTGGAGTCCTTCATCTCGTTATTCCCAACAGGAAGGCAGGAGAAACAAAAAGTCATATTTTCATATCTATATATGAAAGCACATGGACAAAATGTGCTTTTCCTGCCTGCAGTTTGTGTTAAAGGTTTTAGTTTCTGGTGCTGTTCGATGCTAATGTTTAATAATTTTAAAAAAAAGAAGTGGCTGAGATGGAGCAGAGACCCCACTGCACTAAAGGCAGATTTTTGGTACTTTATTAAAACGCTCCCTTAAAATAAAACAAAGGTTTTGCTGTTGTGAGGAACAGGTTGAAAATCTGTGAGTGGAAATCAGACAGGCTGATTTTCCAGGGCACTGCAGCTGCATGAATCCTGCAATGACACAAGGAAATCCCAGGTAAGCCAAGCACAGGGAGAGGAGAAAAGTGCAGCTCTCACCTCAGAATCGCAGCGAGCAGGACGGGGATCCTGAGCAGCAGCTCGGAGCTAACCCAGTGTGAAAAACAAGGTTCTCTTTCCTGGTAAAATTTAGAGGTTTAATAAAAGACAATAAGAGACAAAAGCAATAAAGCAAAGGGTTAAAATGGTTGGGTGCTTGGCACTCTGCTAAGAACACCCCTGCTGCCTTGGAAAAACCCTTTATGTCCCATTTCTACTGTGCCATATTCATAGTAGAAAGCATATTCAAACTTTTCTATTAACTAGTTTTCATTTTCTAGGAACTATTTAGCATGGCTACTCCTTGGGTCTTTTTTAGAGCATGTGTGCTTCTTGGCTTGTGGTTTTAATCTTATTATTACTTTTTAATTTGGGCTTTGGTCTACTGTTTTTGCAGCTGGTAGGTAACAATACTTGGTATGTCAGCAGCAGGGCCCTCACTGAACGTTATTTCAGCCAAGCAGACAGTTCAAGCATAACTACCTTGATTTATATATATATTTCCTCTATTTCCACTACGATGCTTAAGTTAAAAACTATAGCAAAATTACTAGAGCAACATATATTTCCACCCCATTCATCCCAATATTTTGTGAAAAGCCAACATCACACGATGCATTTATAACACCCAGTGTGTTTTTATCCCCAAGGTGACGTGCTGGTGGTGCCCATCAAGCTGCACAAGTGCCCGTTCTGCCCTTACACGGCCAAGCAGAAGGGGATCCTCAAGCGCCACATCCGCTCGCACACCGGGGAGCGGCCGTACCCCTGTGAGACCTGCGGGAAGCGATTCACCCGCCAGGAGCACCTGCGCAGCCACGCCCTCAGCGTGAGTTCCACTGCTGCCTCCTGAGTGGGGCAGCTTCAATATCTGCTAGCAAAGCCCAGGGTGAAAAGGAACAGGAGTCTGAGTAATATCCACTGATGTTTAATTTGGTGAGATGTTCAGAGTCCCCGGGCACCCCTGTGAGACCTGCGGGAAGCGATTCACCCGCCAGGAGCACCTGCGCAGCCACGCCCTCAGCGTGAGTTCCAGTTCAGTGTCTGCTAGCAAAGCCCAGGGTGAAAAGGAACAGGGGTTTGAGTAATATCCACTGATGTTTAAACAGAGTCCCTGGGCACCCACGTGTCATAGATCCAGGTTTCTTTTTTTCCCCCAAGCCAGGGGTGATCCCGGTGTCCTCACAGCACCCAGACAAGACAATTCCCAATCAAGGAATAGGGAGGGAATGGTCCAGAGACACAGGAATAGGAGAAGGAGCCAATGAGGCCTCAACATCCCCCTGGGGGAAGCTTCCTCTGCTCTGTTCCCCTAACCCAGGGTCTCCACACCTGACAATTTTGAAAAGTTTCATAAGGGATAAAAGGACTGTGCACAGCGCTGAGGTGCTTGGTAAAGTGCTAGAAGCACTTTAAGCTAGAAGCTGGAAGCTTGAAGCACTGCTGCTTCAAGACATTTTCTTATATATTTGTTTGTTATATTGGTTACATTTGTGTTCAGGAGCATTATATATATTCAAGCAATCCTGTGAGTTTACATGTTCCAGGAATTCTTTTGCTTGCTTCGACTTTTGGCTTGTCTTATTCATATATTTCATCTCTTCTTGAGGCTTTTGAAACTTTCTGATAACTGTAGGGCCAGTAGGAAATTTCTTGCATTTTTCCTTTTGGTGTTTATTTTCCTGGTTCTTTCTAATGTTATCATAAGATGCTCCATAAGTACATTGAATCAACATAGTTATTTCACATAATTATCTGAGTTATTCCTACCATTGATAGTTGGTGATATAAATAAAAGCATTTAACATTACAATGTACAACACATAGTCTCTATTTAAATATTTTTCAAAAGCTTAAGCTATAATATGTATTTATATATATCATTATATATATATGCTACACAGGACATTGGCTACAAGAGCTAACAGGTTATACTATATTAAAGCAATTAAAAGTGATTACAACTGTACTATAGAAAAATCATTGTGATTAATAATAATTTGCAATAGCCAATACATAATAGCAAAAGCCTACATAGTTATTTATAACATATCTACCAGGGAATTTATTCCAAAGGTTTTCATGGTGTTTTCCATCCTGAAGGAAATGGGTGTTGCCAATGCAAGAGAAACTTTTCAATTAATGATAGTATTTGGTCTGTTGCTTTGGTCCATTGGATGTTTGATATTTCTCCTGAACTGGACAATAAGGATTTGGGTGTTTTGTTCTCCCAGTCTGTTAGTTTAGATTTTGGGAAGGAATTCTGCCCTGGGAGGGTGGTGAGGTTGTGGATTCCCCACTGCTGGAAGTGTCCTGGGCCAGGTTGGACAGAGCTTGGGATTGTGGAAGGTGTCCATGGGCTGGACAAGCTCTAAGTCCCTTCCAACCCAAACCATTCCATGATTTTTGTACTTGGATACCCAAACCTTTATGCCCAGAACCACAATGAAACCCCTCCAGCTGAAGCATGGCACTTCCCCTATTCTGGCAATCTTTCCAAACCAGAAAATTGCCTTTTTTTTTTTCCCCTCAAGTTTGCTCTTTTCCCTGCAGGTCCATCGCTCCAACAAGCCCATCATCTGCAAGGGCTGCAGGAGAACCTTCACCAACAGCCTGTCCCAGGGGCTGCGGCGCTTCGGGCTCTGTGACAGCTGCACCTGTGTCACCACCACCCACGAGGACCCCGTGCCCATCAACCTCAGCCTGCTGGAAACAGCCTCAGAAGGGCAGGAAAAAGGGGATGCTGACAATGATTGGCCCATCTATGTGGAGTCTGGAGAGGAAAATGACCCAGCTGAGGATGATGATGGAGATGACAAGCAGGAAATCCACAGGAGTTTGTCAGACAGAGAGGCTTTGATGTAGCAGTGAGAGGAGAGGGGGAGCACTGAGAGGTTCCCCGGCAGTGTTTGTGACAGAAAACTGCACATTTGCTCCATCAAACACTGTGCTGGTTTTTATTATTCTGGTTTTTAATTAAATTGCGGGGAGAATTGGAGTTTTTAATACTTTTTAAGTTTGCTGTGCTGTGCACCAGAAATCTGTGAAGAATCTTCTGTCTGGAGCTCACAGAGGTTGGACTTGAGCAGTTTCCCTGCCTCCTGGTTTTGGTTTTGCAGGTGGAACAATTCTGGGTTGTTTTGGGGACAGGTTTTTTCAAATAATGAGTCATGGTCCTTAGTCCCTGATCTGAAAAGGGACCTTTTCTCTGAAGATATGAAATGTGGTTTACATCTCTTACCTTGGGACTTTTCCAAGTTAATCTGTGATCCTTCTGTCTTAGGACAGTGTTATCTAAATAATGAACCATAAATGTTTGCCGAGACTGGATTTGACCTGGAAACCAGGGCAGAAAAACCAAGTCAACAACAACAAAAAAAAACCCAACAAAAATATGCTGCTGCTGATTGACAGGAAGAATAAATCTATTTCACATAATTAACTGCAGGAATTTAGAAAGCAAGCTTCTCTTTCTGAATTTTTACTGCATCTTCCACTCCTAAGAGCTCAGGCTGTAGATCTTCAGCTGTGTCTTTAATGTCACTCAGATATCAGTAGTCTTGGCTTAAATATTAAGCACAAATAGTGGTGTCTTAGTGGCCAGGACTAAGAGAAAAGCCCAAATTCTTTTCAGCTTTTTACAATAGGAGTTAAGAGCTGTCAAGCAGGTTCCTTGGGAATTCTGACTGGCAGATTGAATAACCCAGATCCACACCTGGTGTAGCTGAGGAACAGTGAAACATCTGAGCTATGCTATAAAAGAGCTCTGAAAGCCCTTTTGAAATCCTTTTCTTTCTCTTTTACTGTAATTTCTTTTCAAATTCAGGGATCCTCTCATGATTGTTTTGTGATTTTATCCAATATTTATTTAAAAAAAAAACCCCTCCACTGTGGACCTCCTGTTTCTTTGCTGGGGCAGCTAAAGGTTTTCAAAGGAGGTGAGATTCTGTCACCTTTCCAGCAGCAAGTTTTTAAGAGCTATAAAACTCAGGCTGGGAAGATTTAGAAGAAAACCCAGCACCAGCAGAAAGCCTGTTGGCTTAGGGGTGACCTCCTGTTCCCTGACAAAGGGACAAAACTGAAATATACTGTGAAATAAGACTGTTAATGCTGTTTGACTCTGCTGTTCCTAAGTGTTCCATGAAAAGGCAAATTTGAAGAGTCTTTTTGGCTGGAGCAGAGTTCTGTAGGCAGATTTGGCTGACAAAGAGTGAGCAGTTCCTCCCACTTGGTGCTGTTTCCTGAGGGTTTTGGTGTGAAGATTTTTCCACTTGGCAAACCTAAAAAAAAACCCAAGAGCTCTCTGATTTAACCAGGGTTTTTTTTCTGCATACCTCGTGCTTTTCTTGTACATGTTGAAAAAGAACAATTCAGCTTCTCCCTGTGCTTCACCCAGCAGTGGAACAGTCCCACTGTCGTGTCAGATTTATCTGTGAGAGGAGATTCTGCTCTCACAAGTGCAGCCAAGGGTTCATTGCCACACCAGGTAGGATGAGGAAAGAAGAAACAAAGTTCTTTTTAAAGAATTCACTTTACTGGTGGCTGCTGAAAAGAGCAGAAGAAAAAGAGACTTCTTTTGGGAGTGGTCTGGTCCAAGTTCTTGATAAGTGGCAACACATAATGTGCTGGTTTTATTTTCTGTCTCTTAATTTGGGTGAGTTTCAGTCATCCCTGTTGCAGGTCAGCTGGAAATTTGAGTTTGTAGGAGCTGGAACACAGGACAAGACCTTTGCAAAATTTCCTGCTCTAGAGCTTCTGTTTTAGTCAATGTGAATTGAAGGGAGAGCTCCTGGAGGTGCCACATTTGGAGCTGAGCTCCTCTGAAAATCCTGCTGTGGGGTTTTGGCTCCATGGTGCTCTTGAAAACCTGAGAAAAATGTGGGGCTTGTAAATCTTGCTGGAATGTTTGGAAAAGCACCTTCCAGCCTCTCAAGGGCTTGTCTTTTGGACTGCTGGATTTTTGGTGAGCCAACCCAAAACCAAAGGGTGATAAAGGTGATAAAGGAGGGACTTTCTGCCTTGAGAGCCATGGATAATCTGAATTTTCTGGGAGACTCACTGACAGAAGTGGGGCAGGAATGTAAATAGGGATCCAATTACTATTTAGTGACCAGGCACTCCCAGCTCTGGTCATGAAGATTCCACCTCATTGTAAATATTGGAATATCAGCTGAGCCTGGTTCTGGTTGGGAAGTTCCTGGCGTGGCCGAGCTCTGCTGACTCTGAGCCTGTGGAGACACTTGGAGCAGGGAAAATGAACCCTTTGGAAGCTGCAGGAATGGCTGCAGAGACTTTTTCCTTCACCCTGCTGTCTTTGGTCTTAGAGATTGTCCTTGTGTGTTTGTGCCTAGAGAATGGAGCTGTCAGGGGTCCGGGGCGGGCGGGGGCGCAGCTTTTCCACAGGGAAAGTTCCACCAAACTCGGTGTTTCCTGTTCAATTGTCATTTGGTGCTGCTTTGTTTTGTTTTCTGTGGAGTCTTTTCAGCCTTTGGATGTAGAAGAGGATGGAGTTTATCCACATTCTTGTGAGCAGGGTGTTCATGTAAATCCGTTTGCTTGTGCTTTCCACTTCGTTTTCTGGATGTTTTTTCCTGAAATCTTCCATTTGTAGATCCAGCCTCTACAAGCTTTGAGAAAATGATGTTGGCTGTTGAAAAACCTTCCTGTGGTGCTTGATGAAGAAGCAAAAATCATGTTTTTAGGAGAGTTATTTCTAACAGAATCTCTTTCTCAAAGGTTTTTAAAGGCCATGAAGACGACACATCTTAAACCTTAGCTCGTTGTATTGGACTTTGTTTAGGAATACACATTTTAATGTATTTTTGCACAGAAATGCATTGTATTTCACTGAAGGAATACATGCTGCACTGGTATTTGTAGTGCATTTAACCTCTTGGTGCAAAGCCCTTGTAAATCTTCCAAATGTTGTCGTTGAATTTCCTGATGTTTTGTAAGGCAGTTTCATAACCCAAGTCCTTTAGTCCAGTAATGATGACAAATTCTTATCAACTGAAACTTATTTGTGGAAGTGACTGAATTATATTTGTGGATCTTGGAGCATTCTGGAGTTTTTTGATTGTCTAGAAAATAAAACTCTCTGAGAGGGTTGCTTTGATTTTTTTTTTACCGTTCAGATGTTGACTGAATAAACCTGAGAGTGTCTAGAGTCAACTTCTAGCATTAAAATTAAATCATTAATATTTCCATTTAATTCATTTGGTTTAAAAATTAATATATCCGTTTTTAGGGACAGTTAGTTTGCAATAAAAATCTGGTTTTTGGAAGGAAAGGACTAAAAGGATCCTGTTTACCTAAACCCTAGCCAAGTGAGATTTTTAGAAAATCTTTTATTTTATTAACACTGACTTTTTTTTTTTTAAAACAGTCCTTGTAGTTTTATGTTAATTCAGCTTTTTTAACTCATTTTAAAACTTCTCATTTTTTTTTGCTGGGAAGCAGACATTGATCCCAGCAAGGAGGAATTGCATGTGGGGATAGGGAGGACAGCATCCCAAATATCCTTTCCAGAAAATTTTGAATTATATTGAATATTTCACCAAAAAAACTCGCTGCAAGTACACAATTTTTCCTTTTTTTTTCCCATGAAAGATGTGAGACACTGAATAACTCACAGGGGATGAGTGAGGGTGGTTATCCCCAGCATTGGTGAAAAGGATTCTTTGTGGGAGAAGGAGGGGGAAAGCAGGAGAGCAGGGCAGTCAAGGGCCATCAGAGAGTGTCAGAGAACTTGGGAATGATTTGGGGAGGATTGTTTGGATCCAGCCTAAGTCATCAACATGAGCAAATATGGGAGATTTGGGTGTTCTGGGAAACTGGGTGAAGATATGAGTTTAACAAGGATTTTAATTGTCCTGCTGGAGCAGGATTAGGATTTGGGGTTCCACCAAATCTCAGGCTTTTCCTAAATTGAACATTGCTGCCAGAGAGAATATTCCTCCCTGGACTCCAATTTCCTGCTCATTTTGAAAAAGGAAGTGATCTCCTGGTGCCCCAGAGGCTCCATGGATTTGTACTTGGAGATTTGGATTTGTGCTTGAACACAAAATTGGAGCTCAAATCCTGGGGGTTCAACTCACCTGCTTTGGTCCCTGGGAAAGCTGAGGACAGGAACGATGATGCACATGAAGAAAACCTAAATCCAAGCTGCCAGTGATCACATGAAAATTGTAATCCCATTCCTAATTAATTTCTAGGCTTTGAACAGTTCCTTAAGTTGTTTTAGTGTAGGGTCTTGAATTTTTCCTTGGTAAAAAATATCCCTGGATAATTAAAGTTAGAAAATGCACCATCACTGAAGGCTGTGATTCCTGAGGAACATTTATTTTGAGGAAAACTGAAATCTTTTAACTGGTGCCACTGTTAATGAAATTATAATTCACACTACTATTATATATCATTACTGTTAATCCTATTTGGTTACCAAACCTAAGGAGAAATGTATGTTAATTTTCTATGAGAAAAAAAAAAGTAATTTTTTTTAGTGTAATTATTCTCTGAAGAGCAGACTCTTTACACCCTGGCTGTGAGAAGCACACAGCTGCCAAGCACATTCCTTCTGCATAAACTCTCCAAACAGCATCTCAAGTGGAACTTTCTCAGCTGAAATTTGCTCTAAAATTTAGAAACACAACCCAAAAAAACTCTCTGCATGTCTGGGATTGCTTGGGATGCATTATTGTGCACAACAGGATGAAATCAGCCCCATGGATGAGAAAACAAAAATTTGTTCTGTGGCTGTTCCTGGAGCCACAGCACACAGCAGTGAGCAGGAAGTGGCACTTGTAGCATCTTTAAAAATTCTAGTTAAGCTACTCCAGATAACACTGAAATTTCCCCCCATATTCTTTAAATTCCCTTGCTTGTTCCTGGCAGAAGGAGAACCCTCGAGCTCCTGTTGACATTGACATAAAACCCCACTGACAGACAAGTGAAAGCACCACCCAGACAAGTCAAACAGAACAAATACCTCCAGATAATTCTTCTCCAAGAGAAGCTTTCAGCTCATGAAATAATTCGGGCAGAAATGTGGAAAAAAATATGTAGAATGTTGAGCAACAAGGTGTCCCTGCCCAGGGTCTTCAAGGTCCTTTCCTGCCCAAACCATCCTTGGATTCTGTAATTCCATGTTAAATAAAAAGAGGTGTTGCTTAGTTGGCTTGACAATGAATTCAAGAGATAAAACCTAATACTACAAATAAATGTTCTGGTTTGTATGAAACAATCTGATTGTTTAGTAGGTTGTGTTCTTTATTTCACAGTGGTAGGAGCTGTGAGAAGCTGGTGTGAATTCCAGTTGTTTCATGTTCAAGAATGATTAATTTAGAGCAGAATCTCACAGAAGCAGAATGGGTCTCATGAGAGACCCAGAGCATGGCCTGGGTTTGAAAGGAAAATCTACAAAACTAAGAAAGTTTATGAAAAAGATGGAATTAAGCTGGAAAAGAATATTGTTACATACACATCTATATAGACAAAATATGAATGGATATAAATTGGAGATTAATGAATGTATATGAATTAGTGGGGGAATGGTTCTAATGATCAAAGGAAAGAGTCTCTGGATTGTTGTCTTCTAGATAAAGTCTTTAGTCAATTCTGTTACTCTGGGGAAAGATAAATTGTTTCAAGGTGGAATTTCACAAGTTAGAGAAGGGAAGGCCAAAAATGACACAAAGGGCTTGGTTAAGCAAAAATGGTTTCCATGGGAAAATAAATATTTATGAAAAACAACTTGGGTGTCAGAATCACAGAAAAGACTTTGGTGGCAAGAAGAGACAGGAGAAAGATACTGAACCTGGAGGGGGATAAGGTGAGAGGTAAGAAAAACAGCACAGGATTCCTCCTGGACCCCAGCCACCCCCACCTGGAACTCTGGCTGCCCTTGGAGTGCCAGAGGCCTCTGACAAAGTGGCACCAGGAACCTGGGAGGCTGAGTTTTGTTTCTCATGGAAAAGAGCTGCCCTTTGTGTCCAGGGACCCGTGGCTGGGAGCAGAGCTTCTGCCCTGAAATAATGAACAGCACAGGATTCCTCCTGAACAACTCAGGCCACAGTGTGCACCAGCCAAACTGGCTGGAGGGTTCTTAGCAGACCCTCTGGAATTCATCAAGGTTGCTGAGACATAAACTCTTCTAAAAGAAGGAAGAAGAAGCTGAGAAGCAGAAAAGACCACAAAGGGCAGATGACAGAGGGTGGTTGAACACGAGCACCGTGACCAATGGTGTCCTGAGAGGGGGGAGTGTGCCCAGAGCCACCAGTGAGAGAATGCAAGGTGAAATGTAATTTCAGAGTCTATCAATTAGTGTGGTATGCAAACAATAAACGCTGAAATCACATTGGATCGTTGATCCCGAATTCCTGCGTTCTCCCAGACCAACGCTGCCCCCACCTGGAGTCCTTGGAGTGCCAAATGCCTTCTCCAAACTGACACCACAAAAATTTGGGCTCAGTTTTACAGTGCAGGATTTCTTCCAGACCAAAACTCGAACTGCAACAACTTCTCAGGGCCTAGAACTCACAGCCTTAGGGTCAGCAGTGTAGGCACCACCACTGGCCCCTTACCCAAACCTGCCACTGCAGTGAAAAACTTCACATTTTCAGAGGGCATCCCCTCTGACCCTGACCCTAAAAACATCCTAAAGCAGCCTTGAGAAAGCCCTAACCATACCATAAAAAATCCCATAAAAGTCCTAAAAAACCTTCTAAAATCCCCTAAATATCCTTAAAAGTCCTGGAAAAAAAAAAAAAAAAAGTCAACCTGTTCAGCCTTCAAACCCTTCCTGTCATTCTCTAGTCCATAGATGTCATCCCTACCTTTTTGCAGTGGATTTTGCTGTCCTTTGAGGGTTCTGTGGTTGTCCTGCTGTGAGTGAGGCTGTCTTGTCCTGCTGGCAGGGTTCTGGTGTTTCCTCACTGTCAGGGTTGCTGTGCTGTGCTGCTGTTGGGGGAAAAGGGCGTTCTTAGGGGTGGGGTTTAGGGTGAGGTGAGGGCTGCTGCCCCTGCAACTCAACTTCCATCCTAAGTTGTACCTCGTACCCCTCATCTCCACTGCATCTCCAGCCCCCTCTCTTTACCCCTAAAGCCCCCCCTTTGCTCCTCAGTCTCCTCTCAGCCTCTGTGTGTCATGCCCTAAAAAGACCCTAAAAATTCCAAAATAGCTTTAGAAAACTCTTGAAATACACTAAACACTAACAATACTCTAGTTGTTAATAAGCCCTTTAAATACCACTAAATTAAAAAAAAAATCCCTAAAAATACCATAAATAGTCCTAATAAAGCTTTAAAAATACTCTAAGAAGCCTTAAAATGCCCTGGTAAGACCCTAAAAAGATCTAAAAATTCCCTCAAAAACCCTAAAAATACCCTAGTCCTAAAAATACCCAACATAGTTCTTTAAAAAGCCGTAAAAATTTTAAACAGTCCTCAAAAAGCCCTGAGAATACCAAAAAAAAAGTGAAAAAATTCTAAATACTACTAAAAAACCCCAAAAAGCCCTGAAAAAGCCCTAAAAGCATCCTAAACATTCCCAGAAAAGTAGCAAAAAACACCTAAAAAAAAGAAACCTATTAAAATATGGTGCTGGACAAAACCTAATAAAAGGTGCTGGGAAAAACACTTAAAAACCCTAGAAAAAAACCCAAAAAACTACTCAACCCCAACCCCTGCCTGGCACTCTCTAGCCCACAGATGTGATCCCTACAATTTTGCAGTGGGTCCTGTCCTAACTGGGAGGGTTCTGGGGTTGTCCAGCATTAGGGTTGCTGCATTGTGCTGTTGTTGGGGAACCACGGGGTCTATGTGGGGCTGTTTAGGGTGTCCTTAGGGGTGTGGTGAGGGCTGGTGCATCCATACCCTTACCCTAATTGATCCCCTGTCCCCCAAATCTCTCACTTTGTGGGGATTAGTGCCAAATGACACTGACAAAGTGACACCAGGAAGCTGGGGGGGTGAGTTTTGTTTCCCATGGAAAAGGGTGGCCAGGGGCCCTTGGCCAGGATTTGGCTTCTACCTCCGAAAGTGAGAGGTTTGGGTTTCGCTTTCAGATTTTCATTCTTCAAAAGATAACAGATACCAACGGAGAAAAGAAGATGTCACATCTCCTTTGGAGGATGCTGCAAGAGAAAGGAGAAGGATTTGGGTCATCGAGGCTCCTGCTATAGATAAAGGTGTGAAAAGGAGGCATCTAGGGCATCCCATCCCCTCCCGGGCATCATGTGGGTGTGGGAAGCGGCGAGCGGCGGCGGCCGCGGGGCGCTCGGGCCG
>VWYI01029613.1:0-28013 GCA_013399455.1 Anthoscopus minutus | reverse complement strand
CTCTCTCTCTCTCTCTCTCTAGCCATCAGTACTTTATTTAAAATAATCATGCAAAAAGGCTTATGTAAAATGAGACTGTCTTCAGGTGACAGTTACTCTGACCTGGTTTAAACATTTTTATTAAGCTGACTTGAATTATTTCCCACATGCACCCATTTCTCTCTGACTGCCAGGAAACTCAGTATCTCTGTTGAAGGTAGCTGCATAGACATATCTTACTTTCTTCTCTGGAAGCTCAGCATCTTGACAGATGAATCACACTTCTATTATTCAAATGTATATATTAAAATATTTAATTCTTCACACAATTTATGAATAAAATTGCTCTCCTCTTGGCATTGGAAGCTTCATACTTGCCTGTATTCAGCTGTCATCACCACCATAAAGTGATGTAAGTAGCAATAGTAACATTATTAATCTTGATGTCTTTCCCATGCCATCAGTTAATGGTATTTCCTGATATTGGGAGCCATCCACAGTCCTAGATCTTTTTCTCTATAATCCCAGTTTCTCACTTATCTTATTTGATATATAGGGTGCAATACACTTTCAGATACAGAAGTTTCAGTAATATTCCATGTGGCTGGTTACCTTTGCAAGTCCTTGCTTCTTCTTGACGTCCTGGCTCAGCAGTCTAGACATCACCCTACACCTATGGCAGAGGACCTAAGGTAGCAACTCTTCACAGACAGGAATGTAAGAAGCTGTCAAATATCTCTAGTTCATATTTTGGTGTTAAAATGACATGTAATGGTTTGCAGGGCTTTGGGTATTGTCCCAAGCCTTCCTCTTTTTTCTGTTAGAATTAGCAGCACTGTTAAATGCAATTTGCAAATTCTGTGGGGGAAAATACTAACACTGTTTCTCTTCCATTTTCTTCTCATTTGAGTTCAACGTGTCTTTTCTGAAAAAGAAGCAGCTGATACTAAGGTTTATTCATCTTCTTGAAACAGAGATTATGAGTTAGTTTTCCTCTCATAGCTGAGACTCCTATCTTTTCGTATGTGGGTGTTGATATGTCAGTGTGGATATTGAATGTTTCCTTCTCCTTTTTAGTTAATGTATCAATTCACTAACATTTTTCACCTGCTGTAAATAAAGACGACATATACAGATCTCCAGTAAATGTGATGTTGCAATCTTCGGTTTGAATTCATAGGTAAAATTACAAAGGCTGCAAAGGCTAGAACAGCAAGGCTAGAACAGCAAGGCTAGAACAGCAAGAAAACAGGCATATTCTGTATGGTATGTGTATGGTGTAGATGAAGAGTTGAAATAGCATTATTCAAAATGGTTCATGAGAAATTGTAGTTGCTCAGTTACATTGGAAGACAGGAAATTTGAAGCAGATAGAAATATGGTTTTTTTAAGCAACTCATCTCTTTAAGTCATCATCAGGAAATTCTGTATCAAGGGTGCAAAAGAAAACTCAAAAGTTTTGGAAGGAGTACAGACTAATATCAAGGAATCTTCCAATACTGCAGCACAAGAGTGTTAAGAAGAAATCAGACAATTGCCTGATAGGCAAGTTTTTCTAGACTTCAACAGCAAAGACTTTTTTTGTCTTCTTGAGAACCTCCTTTAATCTTAGTAATCCTTCTAGTATAGTGTCTTTGAAATTCAGAACACATTTTAAAAGAGGGAAAAAGGTTAACAGTGGGAAGTGTCAAAGGCTGATATTAAATCAAAGCAGAATTTTCCTTAGCAGAAAGTCTTAATATAATATTAATATATGCCCACAATTTAAGACATCAAATTTCCTTTTTCTTTTCAGTTAGGTTTTTTCCCCTTTTATTTTTGCTGATATTGTTTACATTTACATTAAAGAGAAATATGTACAGTATTCTTTATTTTAGAGTTTCAGACTATTTTTGTATTTTTGTAAAGCAAATGTATCAGTGTAAGGAAACTGAAATTGTAAAATGGATAGGGAAATAGGAAGAGACTAGGTAAACAGCCAGCCTTCACTGGAAATAAAAAAAAGCAAAGACTAGTCATCATTTGGGACTACTCCTTAGAATTAACTACAGCATGTTAAAAAAAATCATTAGGATTTTATTGTTTTTTTCAAAATTTAGAAGTGTTTCTTTCACTTTTAGATCATCATGCTCTTGCACAAGACTGATATTCCCATGCATTCTTCTCTACCCTCTCTTTCATCCTCCAAAAATGTATTTTCAGTGAAAAAAGTGCCAATTTTCAACTAATAATATTTTTAGTAGGTGTAGTTTGAGAAATGAGTAGATATTATAGTTCCAATCCTGTAAGAATGCAGGGCTGAATACAAATACAGTTGTAAGAAAAACTGTCTTTAGGCATATATTTATTGATAATAATAAATTTCTGATATATTTTATAATTTACATTTCTGTGAAAACAATGAAATTTAATTTTCTATCCCACATTATAAAGGAAGATGCTAAATCAAAGCCTGCTTCTAAGACCTTGATGAGAATGGTGAGAATTATGTCTTCTAAACGTATTGATTTTAAATGGCTATCAGTTGCTTATATGACTTTGCTTTATATAACAACTCTTCAGGGAATATTTAATTAAATCATAATTGCCAAAAATATCCTTGTCAGGCACTACAGGACTATAGGAAAATGGAAAGACATGTTGAAGAGAATTTAATTATCAAAGACCTGTTTAATACAAATTAAAATTGACTTATTCTAAATAGACTAGATGAAATGAACAGTCTACATCTTTGCAAACTAACATAGTTCAAACATGCTATGAAACACAGATACAAGAGTATACTAAAATATAAAGCATGTACCTGATTGGAATATGAAACTCATGAATTATAGGAATTCCAAAAAAATCTCAAAGATTTAGAAGGCAAGAAACCTCAACAATAATACAAACACCTCCAATCTTTTTCTGTCTTGTGATTCTGCTTATTAGCCCCACAGTTTGCAGATTCCAAAATGCATTAAACAGATGTAGAGTTGAAGTATCTCATTAACTATATCAATGTAGCAGGACATTCATATTTCTTTCACTGCACAGGTACAGATCAATCAATTGAATCAATACAATTTTTACTGAATCACACCGACACAATATTCAGACTGTGTATTAGACTGGAAAATACAGGTTGTTGATTACTGGAAATGTCAGCTTGTTGCTCTATAGGTGGGTAAAGACATCAAAGAAACTAGTTGCCCATGTTTGACTTCAAGAATTTACAACATAAGGATCAAAGAATAACATGAAACACTCAAACGTGGGATTCTTATTAGGTGATACAACGCTTACGAACAAAAATTTCTGTTATTTATTTATTCTTGTAAATAGTCAAGACTCCTTAGAATTAATATTTTTGAAGTTTAACCATTAAGGATTTCTACAAAAACAAGATCCTGTTTTCATTGCTTCCTAGACTTCTTTGTTGTACTGCTCCTACCGTCTCCAGGTTAGAGAGTGAGAGAATATTAACTTGTGTCTTTTCTTTGAATTTTTCCCCAAGATATTTTCTGAGATTATTGACTTTTTGCATAGTGTGACAATATGTTTCTCTGTGTCATCTTCATTGCAGCTTTCCTGGCACCATGGAAATATACAAACATTATTCTTTTTGATAGATGCCTAATTAGAAAATGAGTAAGGAGAAGAAAGCTGGCAAGAGGTTTTAAAAATAGACTTGCCCTTGATGAACATTAGCATATGTTCCTGCTTTTGTCTACCTGATTTTTTTGTGTTTTTTAATTAGAACACTGGGTTGCGGCTTGTACAGTGTAGGTTATTGAGCAGGCTTCCTACACAGTCCAGAGAAAAGACTGAAGCATTTGTGCTTCATTCTGTTATTTTCAACAGTGCCTGTACATATAACTGAGTTCCCCAACATTAGCTGTTATGGACCAACAGATTTTGAAACTCACCATCTCTATGGAACAGTCTTGCTGACATCTTATCATAGATTAAAAAGGCAATAGCTCTGAAAAAACCTACAGAGCCAATAGAAAGATCATAGTTGAAAATAAATGTTCTTCACAGTTCCTAGGCATCTTTTAGAAGACTTAATATCAGTTGTTCTTGAGCAATTTACATGAGACACTACAAAAGAAAATAGAATTTTTAAATTACTTTGAAAAGAAGCCTAAGGATTAAATGTTTTCACCTCTGATATCCTGGGATTTTCTTTTATTCCCAGTTCTTAAGATCATGCTGTATTAATATCAGAGACATAAATCCTTTGTCATAATTCCATTAAGTCCCATTCATTTTCCTGAATTAAGAGCTAGTTCTTCTGAAGACTGATTGTCTTCTCTGTTGTTACATTTTTTGTCACTCATAGTATTAAAGCAGGGAGAATATTAACTGCATTAAGGCAGTATTGGAGGCCACTGTAATTAAGACAGAATTCAAGGTTACCTGCAGTGTGTGTAATACAGCTCCAGACCAAATAGAAATGACTTCTGCATAACAGCTGAGGTCTCATGGAGAAGGACTGTGAAGAATGACTGTGCAGAAGCATGGGCAGAAGAAAGCAATAGAAATGAAAATTCAAATCTAGCCTCAGCAAGTGATAGTGCAGCACTAAAGAACAAGATTATGGCCTGAAAAACAACTTGAGAACTCAGACTCTCCACCAACATGTATAACAGCTGATCAAAAGTCACTTAAGCATTGCTTACCTTATCTATAATAGACATACATCTAACTGGAGTTCTGCAGTTATTGTAAAGTCTCATATTAAGTGATGTATGTCACTCGTAGTAGGCTTTTAAGTGGTATTGTTAGTTAAAATAGGTAATTTTCCCTTTGTCTAGAGATGCCTTTCTCATTTCCTTGAAGAACCAACTGGTGAAGGGTGTGAAAGTATTTCCTCAGCTAGTTGATCCCACTGGCACACACAGTATTTCTCAGTGCAGCTAATTAAGTGTGAAATCTGAAGTGACAATGTATTTTAAAATGAGCTTAGTTGTTTTGCATGGGATAATTCAGTTAATCAAATGCAGACTTGTGGCAATATTAAAATGTTCACAAGTTGTTCTTATTTGGTCTGTAACTGCAGGTCAAAAATTTTAGGCATCTCCTTAGTGTGCATCTCTTTCTTGTACCATATTTCACATATGTCTTTATATATCTATCCAGATGGCTTGAATACTCTGCTGCTGTTACAATGGCAATTTATGTTTGTATTTAAACAGCTGACATGAACTGACTTATTCAAGGCTCTGGTTCCTATTTAGATTCAGACCTTGTTAACAAAAAATAGGCATATATTTTCTTTGAAAGTACTGGACCTCAGCTGGCAATCCAAGAGAACATCAGTCTTCTGTATATCCTGTCAGATAGAATCTCAAATCTCAAATAACTTTTACCAAGGCAACTGATCTGAATTGCTCAAATACAAAATTTAGATGACTGAATGTGACAAATTTGCATTGACTCTCATCCACTATAATGGATAATAAATATTCCTGTGTATGACTGAAATGTATGTTAAAATTTAGTGTTATGGACAACCAATATCTAGCATCCTTTAGTTTTATTTAAGAAGCATAATCTTATTTAATACCTTCACCCCTATCTCTGACTCATGACTGAAAGAATTAAATTCAGCTGATTAAGTATAAATCAGGCATGCTTACTTTTGACTACAGCTTTGTGGACAGAACTAAAAAAAACATTTTTGTCCTTTCTGTGCTGCCCCATCTAGTTCTTAGTATGAAGGAAGAATCATGGCTGAACTCTGTGCAATCAGACATAATCATTGCAGCTTCCTGCTCAATCCTCAAAATAGTTTATTTTCTATTTCTGTTGAAGGTATGAATTCAGTTTGTGTGCTGGATCCTTTCAGTTCACAGGAAGATGAACTTCAAATAAAGATTGTCTAAGAAAAAATTGATTGAGTTGTTTTCAAGGGAGGGAGGGAGGAAAGGAAGGAGGGAGAGAAACCTTTGCTTTATAAAAAAAAATTAAGAAAAGATTTCAACATCTCTGTTTAAGCAGCTGCAATTCCTATGAGCTTCACAGAGAGCTGAAATGCTTCTTCTGAGATCAATTAGCTTTGATACCAAATCATGCATGACTTGGCAAAAGACAAATTTCACAAATAGATATTGTTTATTGTGCACTCCTGAATTCAAACATGGTTCATATTTTAGTACTGAAACAACTTTGGTGATCTGCCATTGTGAGAGACTGGAGGAGATTTTGGGCTTGAAACCTTTTGGGCACATGTGTGAGTGGAAAGGACATTTTGGGTCTTGCTCCAGTGAGGCGATGCCCTGCTCTGCACACTCCACCCCACTGCGTTTTCATCTCCGCAATGGTCACCAAGCCCTGGCACATGGCAGGCAATGCTCCTCACCTGCCCTCAGGAGCCTCTAACACAGCTCCTCACTGGCCACCAGACCAGAAGTCATACCTGGGGGAAGGGCCCAGGAAAGCCAAATGGTACTTAAGCCAAAGAACAATACAAGCACACGTCTTGAACTTACCTTTCCTTGCATTTTATATCAGCTGAAACATGAGAGGTATCTATATTTGTTCTTTTCTATATCTCTTCTACTAATTCATTCTTCATTAAATTTGAGAAACTTAAATTCAAATAGGTTGGAATTTGCTAAGTTGAACAGGCTTAGTTAATGTTTTGCGAATTTCTTGACGTTGATTGAATATTGCTTTAAACTTTTGCCAGAGTTCCCTGCTTTTCTGAAGTTTACTAGTAAAATTTTTTTTGTTTTGATCTCTTGAGAATATCTTGTCAGTATTTCTCCCTTGTATCTAAATCAGGGTATCTAAAAAACCCACAAAAACATAAGCCCCTTTAAAGGATTTGGTTCTGGAGCTTTAAAGCCATAACTGGAGTGTCCCTAATTGAAGCTTATCTCTAGGGAACATGTAATTAAGCCTAAAAACAAAGTAATAGGAATAAGGAAAGCTCTGTCATAGGCCTAGCCCCTCCGAAACAGGCAGAACTCCTCAGCAGATTCCGTTGCTGAACTGTGGTCTTTGTCCTTTGCATTAGGTTTTTATGTCTCCAAGTGTTGGCAGTGGCAGCAGTTCAGGGCTGGCATCTGGGAAAAGAGGAGTGGGGCTGTCCCATCCCAGTACAGCTGATTCCATCTGGGTAAAGTCATATCCAGGGGATCTTCTGCTGAGGACACAGTTGAGCTCAAGCAAGCAATACTTCCTGTGCCTCTGTGATAATATTTTTAAGAAATCAGCTGCGAGAAAGAGGAAAATATATGAGAGAAACAGTCCTACATTTATTTGCTTGTACAATTACTTTGAATGTACAGTCATACATAACAAGGTTAAAGCAGAAAGAGAGGGATGAGACACTCCTGGCTTCAGGGCCAAGACTCCTCTGGCTTCAGGGCCAAGACTCCCCTGCAGACCATGTAGAAGACCAGGGTTAAGGAAGTTTTTGCCCTGCAGCCCATGGAGGACCATGGTGAAGCAGATACCCATTTGCAGCCCATGAAGGACTCCATGCTAGCGCAGACTGGGGAAAGCTGCAACCCGTGGAGACCCAGAGCAGGGTCCTGTCAGAACCACTACCCATGAAGGATCCACATTGGAACAGGGGAAAAGTGTAAAAGTGGTGTGGTGTGGAGAGGAGCTATTGCAGAATAACTATAACCCTCTATTTCTTTAGTTTTTCTAGATGTTATACCAGCTGAATACCATTTTTTTAGGGCTTTTATTATCTCAACAGATACTTGTATTTTACTGGTCTTAGATACTGTTCTGCTCCAATCACCTTTGTTTATCTACTCTCTTGCCACTTGACTTTTTCTTTGTGGAATTGATGATGTTAAGCAAATAAATAAGGAAAACATTTGAAGACTCTTTTTGCAGATCATAAAGCAAAGAAGTAAATGAGAATGAAGACAAATGAGCATGAACACAGACTGACCTTTTAAAACTTTCAGCATACAGCATAGTGGAGACAAGAAATTCACTGTGTAAGGTAGGTATGCAGTACATATTCTTACTAGCAATAACAGAATTATAGAAAATGTTTCAGTGCCTTTCCATTAAATGTCCTCACTTAATCACTTTTTAAGAAAGATGTCTTTCTTGGCAAGGTAGTATAATTATTGTATACACAAACTGTCCTGTATAGTAAAGTTTTTGATGAATGCAAGATGTACATGTTTTTCTTTTTCCTCTATTTCCATTTCAAACTATATTACACTACCATGTGGAGATGTCTGGGTTATAGTCATAGTGTTTTGAAGCATATATTTTATTTCTTTTTTAGATGGGAAGTTGTTTATTATTAAAGAGATCTTGGGTGTAAAAGAAGGGGTTTCTACTGAAAAACATGGTATCAAAAGTGAATAAATGTATGAAGAATAATTCATAATCCCCAAGAGACAGTTACATTACATAAGGCTAGGTCACAGGAGTGGAGTATTACTAGGGAAATAGGTGGCTGTGAATACTCAAGTTCAGCATACATTGTACCCTGTCTCAATTAAGATATATCTCTGAGGGTATTGTCTACATGGAAATTGAGAAAATGCATATTGTGTGGACAGAACCAGACATAAATGAGATCTCAGGTACAACTATCAGTGTAAGTATGGTAGCACAATATTCCAAACAGCAAATGAGTCAGTCCTAGAAAGCTGTCTTACAGCACTGTCGCAGCATCTGTACTATACCAACATTATGGCTGAACAAGTCACATGAAGCCTATCTCAGATACTTTTAAAGAAAAGCTGAATAAATATGAGATTTCTACTACTTGATAGGCAAGATTTATATAAGCAATAAATGTGTTGAATAAATATATTGAGATTTCTACTACTTGATAGACAAGATCTATATAAGCAATAAATGTATTCTAAATTGTCATGTTGGAGACACAGAAATATTTTACAGGTGTTTCATAGAAACAAAGGCATCTATAGCATAAAAATAGCTGCTATTGAGAAAAGTATGTTACTCTATAGACTGCATCTGCATTCACATGGTAGTGTTTGTACTTGCTCCTTGTCTGAGTAACTTCCTTTAATGAATACTTCCTCTTTTTAGTTGTTAAGTGTTGGAGAAACTAGAATAGGGAAACCTTATAAATATAATAGCTCAGCAAAAGATTCTGAGAATATGAAACCTCTGGTCGAAATAGAGGCGAAAGTCAGTTTTGAGATATAAGTCACCGAGGCTGATTGGCAAAAGCCCGGCCAGACAAGGAAGAAACTGAGGAGTGTGAATTCAAATATGATAATAGAGTCACTCCTATAGGCTGTATGTAAACCTTTTGGATTTAGTGTATCAAGTTGGTTGGTTAGTGTAAACTGGAATATTCATTATAGAAAGAGATATAATGTGTTGTAACAAGAACATTGGCCTCTTTTGCTGGCCCTCTTTGGCCTTTTCTTATCTCTCTCCTCCCTCCTATCACCTCCCATCCCCCTCCCTCGTGGCCTTTCCACTCTCTCTCTCTCTCTCTCTCTCTCTTTCTCTCTACCTTAATAATAAACCATTTATCCCTTGAGCAGCCTGGAGTGTTAGAGACAGCATAAGAATTCCTGCAGTTAAGTAATACACTGAAGTATGTATATGTTTATATATGATAAATCTTCAAACAGGGCAACACGATTTTACAGAACTGTAGAATGGTGTGGGTTGGAAGAGACCTTAAAAATCATCTAGTCCCTACCTGCCTGCTATGGGCAAGGACATCTTCCACTAGATCAAGTGGCTCTATTCAATCTGGCCTTGAACATTTCCAGGAACAGGAACCCTGCAGATTCTCTGGCCAATCCTTTCCAGTGCTTCACCACCCACACAGTAAAAGCTCTGATCTAAACCTCCCTTTTTTTCAGTTTACAGCCATACCCTCTTGTCCTGTCGTAACATAACCTAGCAAAAAGTACCTCTCCCACTTTTTTGTAGGTCCCTTTTTGGTAATAAAAGGCTGCCACAAGGTAACTTTAAGCTGAGCAATTACAGCTCTCAGCCTTGTTTTCATATGGGAGGTGCTCCTCTGACTGTCTTCATATCCTGTCTCTGGGCTTTATCCCACAGGTTCATGTCCTTCCAATGTTGGGGGCCCTGCTGAATAAAGTGCACGTGCACATTGTTGGGTCATGCTTCATCATGGGTCATCATTCACTACTCCCTCAACAGAAGTGCTTGTCCTCTTGTTCTTAATCCATTCTCCACTCTATCTGTGTTTGTGTTTGGAATTGCCCTGACCATGTTCTGGACCTTAAATTTGGACTCAGAGAAATTCAAAGAAAGTTCTTCTTTAATACTAATATTCAGATAGTCTCTTGGTCTTTCTTTCCATCTCTCTTTGTAATGTTTTGATGCACACTGCAAGCTGAAATTACTCATTGGTCCTATCTTTTTATAATATGGTGTTCAGGAGAGATTCAGATTTTTTTTTATCAGCTTTCTGTGAAAAGTTTTCTAACCCTGTGTAGATGCTAAAAAATGTAATAGATATTCTTGAGACATTATAGTCAAATGCAACCTGCACATTGCAAAAGGTGCTTGCTTACATCCATGTTTAATGCTGGCACCAGTACAAATCTTACAGGTTCCTAATCTGCTCAGAATTTATGACTAAGTAAGGACTTTAGTCTAATTATAGTAGGCATGACATGAGTTTTGATGTATATGAATATTAGTGTTCTAGATATTTAAGAGTTTAGTTTGCTGTCATTTTTGTTCCTTCTCTCCTTAGTCACAGTTAAGTCCTGCTTTTCATGAAATGAATGCTCTGCTACAGTGATTATCAATGACTATTAATTATTGATGGTATTTGGGGGTCTATACTCCAACAATCTGCAATTTTTCACATTAAAACATATTTTTCCTTAATATATGTGGTTGTATTAGAATGTAAATATGTTTTAACCTGTAATTTCAAATAGATATACAATACACAATATTTATATTGTATATTTTATATGTATTTGAAATTACAGATTAAAATATGCAATATTTTATATACAATATATAAAAGGTATAGACAGTAACATTAATTAGAAATTTGCTTTATATACAATATTATTTATTAGGAAAGAATGTTATTTAAGAGATATATTCTGTGAATCAGTGAAATAGGCTTGCTACCGTTATATGATTACGGGGATTTGTCTTTGCTTTCCCTTCCATGGTCCATCTTACCATTCTAGAAGGCAAATTTCCCAGGGTAGTAAGTTAAATTTTGGTACTATACTTCAACCTTCAGGTTGATATGTAACACTAACATTTGCAATCTTCTTTGCAAGCACGATGAAAAACAAGGACCATAACCTTAGCTGGTACAAATTGCTTAGGATTTTTAAAGTCAGCTGATTTATATCCAGTTAAGATCAGATCGTAGCTGGGAGGCTGCTTCAAGCTATAAGTAGGTCGCATATTCCATTACCTTTTTGATGGCTTGTTGGTCCCTTGCACAACAGAGGTGATAAAAGAACAGTGTTGAATATAGATTCAAAATCAAGTGTCACCGCTAAGGCAGAAAAACAAATTTGAAACTCTGGAGCATTTTTAATTTTTATTAGAAACAGATACATATAATAAGAAAAATGAGACTAACATAAGTTGCTGTAAAACACCATTTTCTCCCTCTTGGAAATCTTCATAACAACAATCTTTCCTCTCCCAACAATTACTAAATGTTGGACAAAACTTAAAATATAATTGGATATCACTGAAACTTCTGAAGACAGGGGCAAGTTGATTGTATTAAACACAAAAGGCAAGACCATTCTGAGGTAGGAGGAAAATGACCAAAAATAACTATGATATGTATTATCATTAGATAAATTTGCAAGCTTGGATACTACTGAAGGGAATAACTGAAACATGCAGGTTTTCAAATATTTATGCGAGAACTAATGTGGGAAAAAAACCTATTTCCTTTGGAACTATAAACAAAAACTGAACTTGACAAAAATTTGCATTATGTCAGTCTGGTTCAGTTTGGATATTCAAGAGAAATATAAGGATTTATTAAGTTATGTATAGCACAGTCATTATTGTTGGCTTGCATGTATTAAAATATTGATAATTCTTGACTTGCTTGTAATCAGATTGTCTATGATAATGTTAGGAAAAAAATCTATAAGAATCCGGATCTGCTTTGGCTTCTGACAAGCTGGAATTATGAGGTATATGTGTAGTCATTACTCTGCTTGCCTCCTCAGGAAGGAGGTGAAAAAAGCATTTTGAGAACAAAGTATATCTTTTCTTTAGCACAATTGCACATCTGTCTGTACTGCTAAGTGGCTAAAAAACTTAAGTCCTCTTGAAAGTCCTCCTTCTAAAGCTGAAAAGTTGATTCGCACACAGCTAGCAGAAACTCCTATATTTACCTTGCCCTTTGTAAATAGCAGTCAAGAGAGGTATTACTTGATGAATATTTGTCAATAACTGTGACATTCCAATCTTGCTCACTTTTCTGTTGTCAAGACTAGCATGTTATAGGCACTGTCAGTACAACTTTTCTGTGATGGACTTGTGCCAACCTGTAGTATCCTTTGAATGAGCAGATTCTGACCTCTTTGAAATAGCTGGAGCTGGGAAATAATAGTCTATTCTTTCCAGCAGCTTTAAAATTGATATAGAAATAGCTTGTCTTTTTTTTTTCTCCTTAACCTCAGCATTTTCATGGGGAATTAAATAATGCAAAACCTTGGAAATGTATGAATCTCAAAGTCTTGACTGATAAACACTAATGTCTTCTGAAGTTAGAGCAATACATCATTTTGAGGTTTATCTTGTTGTTAAAGTAAAATATATCTGTAATAAGCCTAAAAAGAAATGGAAGCAAGGCCTATAACAGCAAATTTAGTTGAGACCATCCTTTTGGCATAATAACAATGTGTCCCACCTCAATAGTCCTACATTTTCTTATCTTGCCATTATCCACTTTTTGTCCTCAAAATATTCTGTGCAGCTAAGGTTACATCTCCAAGGCTCCTGGGGCCCTTAAGCTTTGTCATGGGTGTGTTTGAAGTGAAATCCGTCTGTCTGAGACTGAATAGGTTGATGATCACCTTACCCCTAAATTTGTTCAAGGCATTCAAGCAGGGTATCTCCCCATCTAGTAACTTCTGTGGAGAAAACTAGAACATGTCAGAACATTACATTGGGTTAATCCCAAAGCACAGCAGGTAAGACAAAATTTACTTGAAGACTTAGTTGATGATAATGGTGAGACTAGCTCTTTTCATCTTTTAATGTGGGTATTATGGACTACTAGCACTCTTCTGAAATTCAGTAGACATGAGTAATTAAAAAAAAAATCCAACAGCTTAGTTTGATCAGAACAGTTAGGTCAGAAAATGTATCATGTAAACGTTGGTAAGCAAATCTGCTTACACTCTGCATGATAAAACTTAGAAAAATTATTGGACATTAAATTGTATCTGTAGTGAGATCAAGGCTGATATTCTTCTGTCATTATTGTTTTTCTGTAGCTTAAAGATACCTAAGGTCCAGAACCATTACTACACTCTCGAGACTACTGTATCTCCTCATATTTGTTGGTACTTGTTTCAGTCTTTCAGAGGAATGAGGTAATCTGTTTTGAATTGCCATTGTCTTTACATATTCCTTTCATTTTGTTTCTGTTTGGTTGCTAGTTTATTTTCTAGTCTCTGCTTTTTAGTCTTCCTGGATTTTCAGTTTTGCTTTTGAGAGTCTCTTGTCTGTTCATTACACATTCTGTCTTGAACAGACTATGAACCCCAAGCAGTGTTCAAATTCAATCAAGCAATAACTGGGGATGTTTAAATGATTTATACACTAAGTAAAATAAATTTTGTAGTGTCCAATGGGATGATCCTATCAGAGGGAAGTTTATTTTAGAAGAAAATGTGACTTTGGATATGGATGAAATTTTAAAATTGTCTTAGCACTTGTGTCTTATGTTTTATTGGTGTGAATCACTAAGCTTATCCAAACAAAAGCAGACTGCTTCTACCATTACGTATTTGGGATTTGCATATATAAATCAAACAAATTGTAGTGTCTTGTTTGTGACATGTCTGCTTGTTCATGTAGAACAGCATATATACATTTTTTAGCTTGGGAACTTAAAAAGAGAAATCAGTAAATGTAAATAGAATTCTGAGTACCACCAGCAAAGTATATGTAGCTAATAACTTCTGTATGCTAAGGTGTCTTCTGACCATGCAAACACAAGAACTGCAGAAAATATGCCTTATGTTTTGAGTACATCTAGGTGCTGACATCTGTTACAGTGAAACACAAAAGATACTTATAGTGATACCTACACTGAGAAACTGAAGTCAGTAGAATAGCCTTAAGGTTTTACTGGTGTATATAAACAGAGAAGCAGGAAAAATATAGGAGAAAAAATTATTTTCAGGTTTTTTTTGCTACATATTTGTCACATGTAGCCTGTAGTCATACTTTTAAAAGCATCCCCATATATTTCAGCTTAAAATATTTTTTAAAAGTCGAACTTTTCAGACATCTTAATATTTTTCACAAAATTGGATTATTGTTTTTTTTCTTTGGAAAAATCTCCCAAATACTTTCAAGGTCTGAACAATTCCAGGTCTGACCTATTTTTTTGAGGTCATGGTCTGATGTAAAAAGTCTTCCTTTCTTAAACTCAATGAAGAAACTTCTTGTGTTCTTTTTGTTTTCACTTACATCCGTGCCTTTTTTCAGCATCACTGATGGTACTGAACTAAATCTACGATGTTGTCTATAACTACATCCTTTTATGATGAAACTTTTTCCTGAGAATACGTTCTCAGAAATATTAAAGAAGCCTGTTAATGTGATATTTAGGTGAACAAGATACTGATTGTCTCCAAGTAGCAATGGTGCTCTCTCTGTATTTATTTCAGAACAATAAGAATGCCCAGAAATAGAGCTATGTGTAGTAATGAGATTAATCAGTACTACAGTCATGCTTACTGGTACAGAAGTATCTTATAGCTGATGATTTCTAGTAACATGTTGCAGAATTTCTTTAAAGAAAAAAATAAAAATAAAAACACATTCCCCCAGGCATAGAAGAATTTCAAAAGGCTCATAATTTTGAATGAAATTGATAAAAACTTTAAAATCTTATCTGGATGATCTAAGTGCTAAGAAACATTCCTTGTAGATTCTGGGCCACTAGATTGCTCCAAGTACAGACAAAAAGGGTATGAAAAGTTTGTAGTTGGTCACCTACCTATGCTGAGAAAATTAAAAATAATTTAGACATTTGTGAAGCAGTGGGTCTTGTTTGACTTTATTTCAGGTATAAAGAAAATTACTTTTTATTTTATCTGTAAATGTTCATTGATTTCTGTATTATAATAGCTATAGAAAACAAGCAATAACTATGTTTGGAGGTTTCCATTTTCATGGATCTTAGGGAAAATTAATGAACACATCACAAGTGGCCCCACAACTTTCTGAAAATCTAGCACTCCAGAAAAAAAGACCAAAGAATGTATTTGATTTAGTAACCAACTTTACTAACACAATAAGATAGAAGTGCAATAGCTGCTTCTGTCTCTTATGAAAGCAACAGCAATAATGCTGACTAGGTCACTGAAATTAAAAAAATGCTTATATTTTAATTACATTTTTGTTTTCTGTTGACATACCAAAGGTTTAATTTCTATGATTTTCTTCATAAGGTTTACCTTTCTCTAACACATGTATTCTCAGATGGATGCATAACATCCCAGCAGTACAGTTTTGCATAGCAATTTATCTGAATGGTGAAAATACAATGGAGAAAGCCTCTAATGTATAAATTATTTCTGCTCATCAAAATGTTTTTGTTTTAGCTAATTTGTTATGTTTGAAATTAACACATACTGAAAATCTGATAGAGGTGCTTCTGCTGAATTTAATCAGATATGGAATTATTCACTGATGTTAAAAATGCTTGGATTATTAGCTGCCTTTAGGTGTTTCTGAATTGCTAACATTTTCCCAACATATTCGGCAAAGAGCATCTGCTTAGTGATTTCTCCCTGTTTAATGATATTGGAGTAAATCCACAGTCCTAAACAAAAAATTCAAGTAAGCAAAATAACCACATAAGCTACATTTCATATGCCATAGAAACCATACTTTTTTTTAACAAAAAGATTTCTAAAATACTGTGTTAGAGCTTCTAAAGAGAAGAATTCTTTAACATTTGGAACTTCAGCATGATTAATATCTAGTTCGACTTATCAATGAATCTATTTCCCAATTGTTATGTTCCTTGACATGGAAAAACTTAAAAGTTAAATTTAAATTTGGAAAGTTGATTTGCTTTATGATTATTTAAAATTTTAATGCTAGAAGAATAAAATGGAACACATCTTACTTTTGAACTCTTAGGTAAGGAGTTGTCTAGACACCTTCCAATTTCTCCACATGTCAAACTGAAAATTCACAGTTGTGGAGCAGAATGCATTGTAATTTTTCACCTGCTGAGATCGGAAGTAATTAATGGGAAGATTAAAATAGCTAATATTTAATTTGGACAAAATGCAAACAGCTATGCCATGCTAAAAGAGAATAAATAGTTCTTTTTACTTTCCAAGACTGTTTTTGAGAAATGTCACATTTACTTAGATTTGTAGGACATACCACCAAATAATAGAAAAAAACCCAAAATCACTTAATTTTTTTTGTTACTATGGGGTGCTGTATTTATATTAATCGTAGCAAATGTTCTATTTTCTTATAAATTAGGGAAAAATATTTTCTTCCCTCATAATTAATACCAGGATTTCTACATACAACCATTGCCAAGTGACAAATAAATTGTGTCAGCCCTTACCTTAAGACTCTTCTCTGTGTCATCATTCATTGTTTTCTGGGCTCAGAGAATCAGAATATAGAATAATTTATGTTTCAGTGACCTGGACACTGACAGGTTCCCCATAGTCTGGTGTCATCCATGAACCTGATGAGATTGCATTCTGTCCCACCTCCAGGATAATTAATAAACTAAAACTGTGCTAGCCCCAGCACTGTGCTGTCTCTGTCAACTGTGTGGCAATTGAGTATTGAACAAATCTTGAGTCCCATCAATTTTCAGTCCATTTTCTATCCCACCTGACATATATCTCACCGTTTTGACTGTATGAATAGACATGAGAGATCAAAGTCTGCCTAAGTCTGATCAGATTTGAGCATTGTTTGACATTTTTGCTTCCAAAAATTGATCTCATAGGCTTTCTCAAGAGCCACTGTCAGATGGAACTCAGCATGTAAATGCAGGAATGCAAAATGCCCTATTTCCACCTCTCTGCACTTCTTCTTAATCCAATAGTTCAATGGTTAGAAAGCATCTGGAGGAACAGATGATCTGCCTAGAGAAATCCTCTTTTTGTCAGATATATATTCTAAATTATAAACTAATGTCCCAAAGCAGTGGGATAGTGGGAAGAGTGCTTCCTTTTATTCTTTCAGAAGAAAAGCTAATTCAATATTTGTTTAAAAAGCAAAAGAAGACATTATATAGCATTATAATTCGACACATCGCTCTGAAATAGGGACATGTGGATTTCAGTTATTAACCCAGTGCATATATATCATCAGATGTTTAAGTATTCACTTCAGGAAGGAATAGAGCATCAATATTCACTTGCAGGTGAGTTTCTTAACATTGTGTTAAGAAATCATTCGTGTGTTTCTTCACTGGTATGCAAAGAGAAGGGGAGGAGGACAGGTCAAGGGAAGCACTCAGCTCCTGTAAAGCCAATTCAAAGAATTTTGGAGAAACTTATGTTTCTTCAATTTGTTTGAAGGGAAAGCTTTCTTTTCTTAGGAGATGTAGACCTGGACTAATGTAGCAGAAGCTTTTGCAGGAAGAGAAGTGGAGTGAGCAATTCCAGCTGCTGCATTGAAATGCCATTCACAGAAGTCATTACACAAATTATTATACCTCCCTTCACATCACAAAAGCTGATTTCCAGAACACAGGGGCAAAGTTAAACAAACATAATTTTTCCACATGCCATCCTGAACAACTGTGTACTATGTTAATGCCTGAAGATATTCTTGGGCTACTGAAAGCATTTACTATATTTGAGAGACAGAAGATGAGATCATATCAAGTTACCCAAAAGATAAAAAATAATCCAAACTCCTCTGTAGTCTGAACAGTTGTGGCAACCACTGAAAAGATAGTTTAACGATGGGAATGGATCCTATCACTGACTGACTCCAAAGACTATGAATTATGTCAGTGATCCATTTCTTCTGAAGATGACAGCAAAGTGACTAAAGATACCCTTTTATCACCTTTTTGTCAACATTTCTTACTAACTTAGGCAGCTTCTGACTCTTTTTAGTAATTTTCAGTGTACGTTCTCAAAACCCCTATCCTTCTATTGAAATAAAAATTAGGGAGATTCAAAGAGACGGAAATCCATATCCTCCTGACAAAAGCTTGGGGCTTTAGCATGTACTGCCCTAGTCTTGACAAAACTATGACAAGGATAAATGGATCTCAAACAATTATGTTTCAAGTCTCAAAGTGGTATGATTCTTTCTAATGTTTATAAAACATTGGGTTTTTTTTTCATATTCCATATTCCATTGTCCAGATGCCATTCCCTCTGTGCATTACTTTCTACTTTCTTTGAGAGATTTCTTCTGCATAACTCTCAAGGGGGTGAACACCAGGATGGGGACTGGGGGGAAAAAAGTCCTTCAGACCCTAATAACAGGCTAATGACCATCTGAGGAACCTGAGAGTACTTTAGTCCATGTGACTCAATGAAGTTCATTTCAGAGTCCTGAGATAATGATTAGGCTGTTGTCATTGCCAAGTCACTGTTTGTGATATTTGAAAAGTCGTGGCATTCAAGTGCAGGCCCAAGAGACTGGGAAAAGGGAAACATTGTATCTGTCTTTTAAAAGGGTAAAAAGGAGAATCCTGAGAACTACTGACCAGTGAGTCTCATTTTTGTGCCTGGGAAGACTACAAAAAAGATCCTCCTGGGAGCTAAGCCAAGGTGCATTGTGTTGGTTTTGAACAGCCGGGTTTTTGGTAGAGNGGTGAGAGCACGGTGAAGCAGCTGTGCCCCTGCAGCCCCCGGATCCACGGGGGATGCAGAGATCCACCCACAGCCCGTGCGGGAGGCGCCCACGCCGGAGCGGGTGGAGGCCTGCAGGAGGCTGTGAGCCAGGGGGACACGCAGAGAGAGGAGGCCCTGCTTGCAGGCTGGAGCAGCCTGTCCTTGGAGGAATGAACCCTGTGGAAGAGTGACCCGTGCTACAGCAGTTTGAGGGGTACTGCTGTCTGTGGGATGGACTCACTTTGCAGCAGTTTTGGGAGCACTGTTTCATGTGAGATGGAGTCATATTAAAGAAGTTCATGGAGAACTGTCTCCCGTGGGAGGAACCCCACAGTGCAGCAGGGGAAGGACTCCTCTCCCTGAGCAGTGAAAAAAGCCACGAGTGATAAACTAACCAAGCCTCCCACTCCCTGTCTTCCTTCACTATCAGTGGTAAGGAGAGAGGGATTGAGGTGGAGGGGAGTAAAAAAGTGTTTTAAGGGCTTTTTTGACTTCTCATTTTCCTACTCTGATCTTGTTAGTAATGCTTTCACTATATATTGCTAACTGGAGCCTGTTTTGCCCTGGATGGTAAACTGATGAATGTTTTCACCCAGTCCTTATCTCAATTCTTGAACTCTTCCTTGTATTTCCTCTCCTCTGTCCAGTTTTAGGGCAGGGTGAGTGGCAGCTTTTATGAGTGCCTGGCATCTGGCTAGTGTGAAACCACACACGGAGATGAATTTTTATTTCTAAAAATCCCTCTTCTTCCACAACCCTCTAACTTGAATTTAGAATCTAAAATAGTCTCTACTGAATCAGCTTTAAGCAGTATTCTGGAGATTTTGTGGAGAGTTGGATTTTTTTAATCAAGACTTTTTTATCAGTTTCTATATTATGCACTATTTGAATAATTTCATAACTTTCCCTTATTAAATTATTAGAAATTGTGATTCATCAGACATTTAAGATTTCCTCTTTAAGTTTGTTTCCAAAAAACTGTCAAGCTGTAACAACAGCTGAAACTATATTTGTAATTTAATCTGCATTTAAAACCAAAAGATGACTCAAACAAGCAAAAAGCACAATATTGTTTCTACTGTTTCTGGTGCTAAACCCAATGTTATTTCAGAACCATTAAGTTCACTTGAAGCTGTACGTTCTTTCTTGTTATGGTCTTGTTTTCAAATGAAATAGGGTAAATACTAGTTTCCATTTTCTTGCAGTTTTTGACAAGTGTGTACAGTATTTGCAATGACATAATGTGACTGTTTATCTGCACTTTGAAGAGAACAAATATTTACACTGTTTTCCAAGCATCATTTTTATTAGGCTAATGCTCTTCCTAACTAGATAAGATCTAATGCAAATATAACATTACAGGATTTCATCAAAATTTGCAATATCTATCCTGAATCTGATCTTTTAAAGGATAAATCTATGTTCTCATATATATTTCCATCTAGCCCAGGTAAAATCTTTGTTTTTGCAGCTTTTGGGCACTGTTGCCATGAAAATAATAAGGAGTGAGTACAATGAAGTATTTTTCTGATTATCTGGGATTTTTAAAGAAAACAATAAATTCAATTTTCTGTCAAAACTGGAACACAAAGTTATTTAATATACACAGATTCTTCTTGGTTTTAACTAAACTAGTTTATTCTCATTTACTTACTGATATTTCTTTGCTGTAACTTCTAGATTATAGTTAGCAGTTTGTCAAAATGCATGTGAGAAATTATTGCTGCTGGAAGCAAAAAAATAGCTAGTAGTAAAAATTTAAATTAAAGGGGTGAAACATAATAAAATAGAAATTAGGAACAATTGTGTGCAAATAATAATAAAGACTTAAAATTATGTACAACAGAGGGAATTAATTAGCCTGGTCTTATATGTTACAGTAACTCTATGAAAAACCCAACCAAACAATAAACTAAACCAAACAAAGCCAGTAAAAAGATCAGAAATCTGAGGCTATAAATTACTTGACTAATTTAGAAAACCACTACTTTGAGAGGCAGGGAAAATACTTCTATCTCTCTGACTTCCAGTTCTGCAAACTCTGAGCATTCCAGTAATGCCATTGATTTAAGCATTCTTCATTAGCTGAATACGAAGTGTGAAAGACATGCACATTTCACAGTCATTATTAAAATTATTTAAATAACAAGTAGTTAGTTTTTACATATTTATTAAAAGATGCATATGAAAATTATGCTTATATATTTATAAATAAAATATAGAATATATATATATATATTCTTTTATTATGTCCATGTTTCTTTTAGTCTTTGAGGAATCATAAAATCAGACAGTAAAATTATGTCTGGCAAAAAATTTATTAAGGATTACTTGAACAATGTCTGGAAAAAAAAAAGTAATAAGTTTTAAAAGAAGGCTAATCTACATCTGAAGTAAAATTTACCTTGAAGATTAAAGACCGTTTTCTTTCTGAAAATATATGCTCCAAATTATTTTAATGTTTTCATGTTCCAGAAAGTAGAAATCTTCCATGGGAAAATGGCAATATTCATGTTGAAGGAGCCCACAGTTTAGTCCTGTCAGGTGGTGCCTGCAGTTCACCACAGCTAGCAATGTAAGCAGAGCCAGCTTTTGATGATGTATATCAGACTCTAAGGAACTCCACTGAGTTTTGGTTAAACATTCCAAATTGATTCCTGGTATTCTCAATGGTGCAGTTACATATGTCTTGCAGTATCATGAGCAAATGTTATTCAAGACCATCAGCAGAAAAGTACAGCTACATTTTTTAGATCTTTTGCTTAGATGTTAGAAACAAAATCAGTTAGGTGGCAGAAAGGGTCTATGAGGAGCATGGCAGGACTCAAGGAAAACACATCTGTAAAAACCCAGCTTTCTGTCTTTTTAACCTTACTAACATTATGTCTCAAGGCATTTCTCAGTACATGATCTGGATTTGTCCATGAGATACTATCACTTGTTACAGTATGACAAGTGGATGAAAATAAACCTTTTTCTTCCCATTTAATTATGTCCTTCTAGTGCATGAATGACATTTCTTCTCAGGAAATTTGACACTTCACTTTTACAGTGAAGATCCACCTTTTGTCAGCTGGAAAATAAGTTATATTGCTAGCAGTCAATAATTATTCCACTGGACTCATAGTTTATTTGTCTGGCTGTGTAGTGGAAGATGGATGCCTAAGAAATCATTGGGAAGTGCACTTTACTTTAAACCTTAGCATCTTTCCCAAATATTTTGTGCTGTTCTCGCCTTACATTTGGATTCATCATCAGTGTTTAATTAAATAAGCTGCTAAACTCTGATGTTTGCATTCATTATCTGGTGGGAAGTGGATGAACTAAGGAAGCATGAGATATCTATATCTTTCTATTCTACATAACACTTCTTTTTTAATATAGAAATGCATATGGCTATCAGCTTTACAGTACAGAATAAAATGCCTTCTATATATCAGCTAGCTTTGGATCATTTAATGTGAAGTGAGTCTTGCTCCACAGACCTGATTGAGATCTCCCTAGTTCTTGTAAAATATTGAGTTAATATTTTTTCTATTATTAATAATATAGTTAAAGGAAGTGTGGTAGATTAATCATGTTAAAATGAAAATATTTTGTTTCTGATATTACTATTTTGAAATTTCACTGTTGCCAAAATGTATTCTGTAAATGAGAAGACTTGCTTTTCCAGATCACTAGGTAAAAGAAAAGGTTGCTTATATTTTCTTCCATAAGTACCAGACCTGACTGGGAAGAAAAATGAAGAGGTTTTTTTTCCGTGATAGAAGAAAAATAAAATATCTTAAGAATATTTTTAAAATTCCTGCATAAATGAGAGCTACATCTGTGGTACCAATAATAAAAGAAGGAATGGTGTAATTTTAGTACAATTAGAAGCAATGGTCTGTATTAATTAACAGCTAGACTCTGAGAATTTCAAAGGATTGCAACAAATAAATTGACTGTTTCAAACATTTTTCCATTGTCACATAAAATCTCAACCACTAAAACCCTATACTTTATTTATATCTTTTCCTTATTCTTATTATAATTATAAGAAAATAAAATTATTTATGAATATTTGACCTGATTTTGGCCAGGACATGGTTAAATTTTTGCAATAGCAGGAGTGGCCAGGACCCTAATATTATTTGATTGCCAACTCATGCCAATAATGGAGGCAGGGGAAAGGGACTCTTGCTTTTGAGGAGAAGGGTGTTTTGATGGGTCAGGAGAAAAGTTGGCAGAGAAGAACAGATCAGTGTTTGTTTATTGTTTTAGGTTTTCTATGTAAATAATTTCTTTTGTCTTAAACCTTTTGCATTAATATTGTTGCTGTCACTTTTTTTCTTCCCTCGTTGGTGATTCCAGTTAAATGTTCTTATCTCTAGTGATCTTTGCCTTTTGTGCTTCCACTTGGAGGAGGGGCAGCAAGCAGTGGTGTGATTTTAGCAAGAGTGCTAAATTGGAGAATGCCATTCCAGAACCAGAGTAATACTGCAGATTGTGTCTGTAGATTACAAATGTTATCAGTTTTGGCAATTTTAACGCCTGGGATGGGTATGGAAATAGCATTGCTTGTGATAAGAACATTGATCAGCCTATAGGGAATAGGATTAAATTTTCATAGTCCATTTTTTGGATTTATGTCTTGACCTTCGGTACAGATGATTACACAACTGTAAACACTCATGATGATGGAACAGATAATAAAGGTTAAATTTACTACAAAAGCATCCTTTTCTTAAGGCTGACTCTTATTAACAGGAATATAACTTACCAGAACTTCTTCTGTCAGCATATTCAACTTGGGAAATAAACTAAAAAGAGAGCTGCATCTAGAAATTTATCCCTTTTGAACCACTGTTTCTCCAATTACATGTAAAATACCTATTAAAATAATATTTATGATGCCCTAAAGACACAATGAAATATGGTTTAATGACTGTAAATTTAAAATGTAGCTTTCTTTTTGCCAAGGGTACAGCACTAATATGGGTGCTGTAAATTTTATTGCAAGAAATATCCTTATGCCTGCATGAGGATGGAAGCACAGCCTATTCAGCCATCTTTAACTTTTTGCAATATTTTAGTAACCTTTCTTAAATTCTCATATCACTTAAATCTCAATTTGATTTATTCTTTCACTTTTAAATCTTCTTTCTCAGTTTATTGGTTTGGGAAATTTTAGGGGTTTTTTCTTGGTCGGTTAGTTTGTTTTGGTTTCTTTCTGCCCTCTATCTCAAACAACTTTCTTTTTACTTATAGTTAGAACTGTACTCTACCTGCAGTTAGCAGCAGTCAGTGATTTGCTATAATAAGCACAGAATAAACATTTAGTACAAGAGATTTGAATATAGAGTCAAATGTGACATCTGGAATTCTGCATACTTGTGATTGCTTACTTTCTAATGTGCCTTTGTTACATCTTAAATTTAAGCATTTTCTCTAAAGACACTGAAAGCAAAAAGTCAAAGCTTTTCTGAAAACTAAACTTTAATTTTTATGTAACTGAAACAAACTTTTTATACACTGTCTATATGGGGAAATAAAAATGCATTATATGAATCATTAGTCAAAATCAAGCCATTACATTTAACATGTAATTAATAATTGAACTCAGTTCAAAACTAAATATTCCTATATTTCAGTTCACCCTTGTAAAAATCCTCCATTCGGTATTTTATGAATAAGTCAAATACTAAATACTTATTTTCATACCTATTCTATAACACTTAAATATGAATTAGATTCTTTGTGCTGTAATCTTTTATAAATCTGTTCCCATAAAATTGTGTCTAAACTTGGCCATATACTATTGGATCCTCAAATCTTGTTTACTGTGAGGGCGGTTGGGTAGGCACTGGAAATATGCTATTGGTAAAAACTGCAGTAAAACTTTTCTATTTTGTTTGTGCAGGCTGAGTAATTTTCTGCTATTTTCTGTTCCTTCATTGCCACTGGAATAAAAGGAATGTGAAAGCATTTATTCTGGCCGTCCCTTCTAATTCATATCTATGTATTCACATCTCAGAGATTTCAGCTACTTCTTTCAGAAACTGGTTTTTTGTTAACATTTCTCTCCACTATTATCATTATAACATGATTATTTCATACTGGATTCAAGTATTCCTTAATCATTGCATAAAGGGTTACATAACATTTTTGTAATTTGTCTCTAGCTGAAGATCAACTTTTCTAGAAAATGAACTTCATGTTCAACTTCGAACTAAAAATTAAAGGACCATAGTTCTACACATTAAAGTGTTTTGATAATCATTCTGCTGCAGTTTCTGAAAAAAAGGCCTTGAAAAAACATTTTTCTGATCCATCTTGCAATCTCTTCCTTTGAGCTGCTTAGGCAAACTAAATATATTAATTGTAGGAAAAAAGAAATACCAGTATAACTATCTTGACAAGATAAAAATAGTCCAAAAGTTCATAAATGCAGGTTCCTTTGCAATGCAACAGAATCTGCAATATATTTTGCAAAACCAAATTAAAATGCAAACAATAAGTACTAGAGAAGGAGGAAAAGTCAATAACTGTCAGTTATTAATTCAAATCCTTCAACATGAATGCCTAATCTGATACATAATACTGCTTTCAAAGATACCAAGCACCAGCAACTCCATTTAAATTGTAGATGTTCAGTAAAATGGGGGGTCAAGTTTTCTTGATACAGATTGATTTAAATATTTAATGTAAATATACAACTTCTAAAATTTTGATCTAAATAGAATGTCACCTTTTTTTTATAAAGACTAAGTAGAACAAGAGGAAAACAGAGTGAGATGTATGTGTATGAACTTGATATATAATTAGACAGGTCTAAAACCTGTTTCTTCAACTGTCAACAATTTACTAATACTCTTTAGTGATTAAAACTAGGAATTTTTAAAAAGGGATTGAAAATTTCAGAGGACATGCAAAATCTCTAATAAAAATTCTATGTTCTTATAGATGATGCTATGAATGTGACATTTTCTTTTGTTTTCTATTACCTGTGTGAAAAGGGTAGGTTTCAAGATGTCACATGGCTGAAAGAGTATCTGGATTTTAAGTACATGGTATTTATGGAGCTTATTCTGTGTGAATCTGTCTTGATGATAGAACATTCTACAGTCAACGAAAAATGGTGTGTTTATAAGGTGGAGAAGGAGTTAAGGTTACTAATTAAAACAAAGGCTCAGTCATGTTACAAAAACTGTTATGTATTTGGTAATCAGAAAGCAGATGATAGATTCTGTTAAGAATCTAAATCTTGCCCCAGAGGAGATGCTCACTGGGCCTCAGTAAGGAACAAGGAAACAACAGCACTTCAGGGGATATCAGGGAAGTGCCTGTTAATCTTCTCAAAAGAATTAGAGAGCATGCCTCCGAAAAAATGAGGAGGCCAACAGCCCAACTGAAGTGCCATTATACACCAGTGCACACAGATGGGCAATGAACAGGAGCTGGGAACCATGGTAAAATTTGAAAATTCTGATTTATTTGCTATCACAGGAACATGCTGGAATGAGTTACATGACTGGAACACTGCAATTTAGTGCCACAAGATTTTCAGAAGAGAGAGCCTGGGAAGGAGGGGTGGAGATGTTTTCTCTATGTTAAGGAAAGGATAGATTGTGAAGAGCTGCCTCTGAATAACAGTCATGAGTGGGTTGAGAGACTGGGTAAAAATCAAGCACAGTATCTATAAAGGACAACATCATTCCATAGTTACAAGCTGTCTTGAAAATAAAGAGATGGTAAATGATGGTGGGGGTAAAGGGATAGCAGGTTAGTGTCACTCTCTGGTGCCCAAGGTGAACTCAAGCTTAATTTTCTCTTCCCTTTGTAATGATTTTGTAATGAAGAAACTGTATGGAGATAATCTGAGACAAGTAGACATATGCACAATTTTACCATGTTTCTGAGAAAAAGCATACTAGTATATTAGTATAAATACTAATATAATAATAATATAAATATATACTACACTATACTATACTATACTATAATATAATATTTAGTATAAATAATATGAAAATTAGTATAAACACTAAAAAGTATATTAGTGTAAATACTAATACCAGTTTGGAGTGTTATTAAGAATTGTTTGGCTACCCTGAGCTTTGCTTCAGTTTGGTTTCTAATGAATTAGTCATGTAAGATATTTATTTTTAAAAGAAATCAAAAGAAAAAAAATTATTTTTTAGAAACAGAAGAGTTTTGCCATAATTTATGGCTAAATACATAAATGGTTCTGAATTTTCTGACACTTAATCAGTTTCAAGTCAAAAATGTTAACAATATTGTTGTTCTTAGTTCATGAAAGCTGGAAAAGTGTGGGTGTTAATTATTATTTTTTAATGCTTGAATTGTTACATTCTTAATAATAAAAAAAAAAGATAAGTTGTATAGTTTTGGGAAAACATAACTTTCCAAACTAATTTTAGTCCTATGTTCATAAAAGAATTTACTAAAACATAAACTACATTGTTGAAAGGAAGAGAAAGTGTGTGTTGGAAAGAGTATTTCCTGCATACACAAGGAGAGAAAAAAATTCTACACACAAATACAGAGTTTAATTGCTTCTCTGAATGACTTGTAATAAATTCGGCAATATAAACTATGAATAGTTAGTCATTGCAGTTTTTAAAAATTCTTTTGTTACTAGATAATGGCGTTTCACAATTTTCAAACTATGACTTCCTTTTGAAAATAATGTGAGCTTCTGATGCAACACAGTTCTGGAGGCTGGTCACGTTATAAGTGATAAAAACTGTAACACAATAGGGTAGCTGCCCAGCAGCTGTCTATAATTACAATGATTTATTCAAGAAATGATAAAAATTAACAGTTTGCAACCTGTTGTTCTCTTTCACTTGTATGTTATTCAATTTTCAGTTTATTTGAACAAACTTGATTTAATTTGAGAGGCTTTAATTTATCTCAGAACTGAGAAACAAAATTAGGAGGCTGCAAAGTTACAAAACACGATGTTTTTAACTAAGTGTTAAAAAAAGTTAATTTATGGCCTCTGAGAGGTAAATT
>VWYI01029606.1:0-10404 GCA_013399455.1 Anthoscopus minutus | reverse complement strand
GCCTATCAGTTCATGCTGACTGGTGAGTGTTTGACCTCTCCCACAGCAATCTAGCTGAAAAAGCCTTGCTGATCTCACTGGAGCATATGACAAGCCAGCTGGAGCCACTGGAGAGCATGACTGTTAATTTGGTCAATTTATGTAGCAAATAATTTTAAGTAAAACTGACCTAGAAGCATTCATGAACATACCATAGTGAATTATTTGGTTTTTATTGTAAAATATTCTACACCCTGCTACTCCAGAAATAGTACTTAGTTTTCTACAGATTTTCACTGATAACAAAGAAATAGTTATTTTTTCTTGTATTTTGAACTTGGGTAGGTACTTTGGTTCAATTTCTTGAGGAAAATTAAGTGAAGGACAAGTGATAAACACCCTGTCTCAGGTCCAGATGCCTCTGACTGTTCAATATATCCATTTGGGCTCATGCTTAATACTACTAGGACATAGAAGGGAATTGGATAGTCTTCGACTTTCTGAAGAATCCTCAACTTTGATTTGCAGTTTTACTTCTCATTTAGCTTATTATTACCCAGGTAATCTGCTAACATATCTTTCATTGCTCCTCGTTCACAGATCGGGAGAACCAGTCCATCCTGATCACGTACGTACCCCCCTGCGTGGGTCCCCGCGGGGCTGCCCGGTGCCAGGGGACCTCCTGCCTGACCACGCACCCTCTGCTTCTCTCTTGGCTTTGGCAGCGGAGAATCCGGTGCTGGGAAGACTGTGAACACAAAGCGTGTCATCCAGTACTTTGCAACAATTGCAGCCAGTGGGGACAAGAAGAAGGAGGAGAAATCATCAGGCAAAATGCAGGTGAGTCAGGAAGAACAGACTGAATGGCCTGTCATTGCCCTGTCAACTAAACACAGTGACTGAATAATTATGTCTCTGCAGGGAACGCTTGAGGATCAAATCATCAGCGCCAACCCACTGCTGGAGGCCTTTGGAAACGCCAAGACTGTGAGGAATGACAACTCCTCACGCTTTGTGAGTTCTTGCTTTGCATAAAATCTCTCCCCCTCATGGCAACACACATGATGCCTGAGCAGTTCTTCATACAAAGGAGACGTCAACAGAACACGTCCAGGCTGACCTGCTGCTTCTGCTTAACAGGGCAAATTCATCAGAATCCACTTTGGGGCCACAGGCAAACTGGCTTCTGCTGACATTGAAACTTGTAAGAGATTCTCCTGGACTGCTCCCATCCCTTCCCAAATTCCTATCTCCATGTACATTCCCACCAGCGTCTAACTCTTTCTCCGTCCCTGGGCAGATCTGCTGGAGAAGTCCAGAGTCACTTTCCAGCTCAAGGCGGAAAGGAGCTACCACATCTTTTATCAGATCATGTCCAACAAGAAGCCAGAGCTAATCGGTAGGAGACATCGCTAAGCTTTTGAGAGGAAAATCTCTGAGAAACATTCAACTATATTTTAAGATCAATTAAATTTAACCCATGAACACATTTGTTTTCAGAAATGCTCCTCATCACCACCAACCCATTTGACTTCCCTTTTGTGAGTCAAGGTGAGATCACTGTTCCCAGCATTGATGACAAGGAGGAGCTGATGGCAACAGATGTAAGTAATGTACAGAACAGTCAACAGGCACAGGTCATACATCTCATAACATGCAAATATTTCACCTTGCTCATTGTATTACCAGAGTGCCATTGACATCCTGGGTTTCACTGCTGATGAAAAGACAGCCATCTACAAGCTGACAGGGGCTGTCATGCACTATGGGAACCTGAAGTTCAAGCAGAAACCAAGAGAGGAACAAGCTGAGCCTGAAGGCACAGAAGGTATTAGCAAACTCAATAATTAACCCTCTGTAAACCATTACATATGTGGAAGACAGCTAAAGTTGTTCACTGTGGACTTTAGATCCCAAGGAAAACAATCATCCAGGAAAAAGTATCTGTCCCTTGTCCTCAGCACATCAAGTTCCCTGATAATAATTTTTACTATGAACATTCATAATTACATAATTTTTACAATGAACAATTAATACTTTAAGCTGGTCTTCATACTCTTTCAAGAAGTCAGGAGTTACGGATGTTCCCTTAGTCATACCTTTGCTGGAATATGGCTTGCAATTGTGAAACAAGCCAGTGATTCAGTTCTAATATGACAAGGAACACCTTCCAGGTGCTCAGGGAAGTCAGCTGTGAGAGAAGTTATTTCATTCCTTTCCCCTGTTGGCACAGGGCTTACAACCCCTGTCTTCAGTTCTGTGAGCAATACCGTCTCTTGTTAAGGGGCAAGGCAGGTGAGGAGCACCACAAGTAACAGGATGAAGGTCAATGAGTTTTATTGAACATCAGAAACAAAAGCTTAGAAAAGGCTGTAGACTATGGATCTGAAAGACAGCGATATTGTCTCTGTGTTCCACTCTAACTATTTTGTGGTTTTGGTCACTTGAATGTAGATCAGTACCTGACTGTTGTCACGGCAGCTCCTGAGCTGCATGTGTACTGCACACATTCAGACTAACAAGCTTCAGTTTTCAGTTTTGTGCCAGGAGATTTTTGAAAACTTCATTACTTTCTGCATGCTGCAGTGAAGAACTCCAAACAGAAATTCTTTTAGAAAAGCTCAATATGCATAATGGCAAGTCTGATGTCACAAAGTTCCCTCTACAAGAGTCTATCAAAAGTTTTCAAAGAACAGATATCTGAACCCTTCAGCCTTTAGGGAATGCTCCAGGATTCAAAGCCTATAGGACATAAAATTCTTCCTTTTTCCTCTGGCTTTTCAGTTGCTGACAAGGCTGCCTACCTGATGGGTCTAAATTCAGCGGACATGCTCAAGGCCCTCTGCTACCCCCGCGTCAAGGTGGGGAACGAATACGTGACCAAGGGACAAACCGCACAGCAGGTAAGAAACATGTTTTAACCTGTAACCATGAGTAGAATGAATAACTTTTTGATTCTCCTCTGCCTCGTGTTGTAACTTCAGGTTTTTGGTTTTTTCCTGTAGGTGCACAATGCTGTAGGTGCCCTGGCAAAGGCGCTCTATGAGAGAATGTTTCTGTGGATGGTTGTTCGCATCAATGAACAGCTGGACACGAAGCAGCCCAGGCAGTACTTCATTGGTGTCCTGGACATTGCTGGCTTCGAGATCTTTGATGTAAGTAAGATTTGGTAAGAGCTATTTGGAAGTGACAAATGAATGTTAGATCAATTTGAGACACAATTTTAAAGAGAACATAATATCATCACATGATTATTAGTATTTGTCATTTTTAAGTAAAAAAATGACCTTTCAAAGCACTTGTACTATTTCAAAATGTGCAAAATCAAAGGTACAAAATGATCCAATCAAAAAAATTCATTGTTTATATGATCAGGGACAAGACAGTATAAAAATATGTAATCATGATAGTCCTAAGCTTGGTTTTTTTTCTCCCTGTAATTTGGTCACATTTTAAATAGGATGTGTAATTTATCTTTAAATTTTATCAATGAAAAAAGTTTCCTTATGGACAATCAATTTGATTATTTTCTCTTTTTTCATAATGCCATAAAACAGACTGAAGAAATGCATGGGAAGTCAAGTTAACTGCATTCCTTAATTTTAAAAAATGAGATCTTGCAATTATTGCTTCATCTTCAAATACGTGTCTTTCTTATTTTATTTCCAGTTTAACAGCTTTGAGCAGCTGTGCATCAACTTCACCAATGAGAAACTGCAACAGTTCTTCAACCACCACATGTTCGTGCTGGAGCAGGAGGAGTACAAGAAGGAGGGAATTGAATGGACATTTATTGACTTTGGCATGGACCTGGCTGCCTGCATTGAGCTCATTGAGAAGGTATCCTTCCTGTTCAAACCAGTTACATGCATGGAATCTCTGTAATCACTTGGTCTTATTTTCCAAAGAGATCTTCATATGTTCATGTTTCTCTTGTGCGGGGTAGCCAAGTGCTGGAACAGCACTCCTGATGTTTCTTCTCAGAGCTGAGTAGAGGGGAAGGATCTCCTTTGAGCTGTTAGCAGCACAGTGTAGCTGAGGATGAGTTGGTGGCTTTGCTGCAATGGTGTACTGTTGGCTCATGTTCAACTTGTCTGACACATCTGTGTGCGCTCTGAGCTCCACTGAATAAGAAGGTAGCTCTCTGATTTTATAAAGCACATTGTCAACACAAACAAAATTAATTTCTTTTTCTTTTATGAGTAATTTTGTGTTAAAAAGTGTAAGTATCAATGTAATCAATCCCACTTTCCAGAAGAAAATGGAATTAAATAATAATATTTTCTGATGTGTATCTCAGTCTGTGTTCCATTACTGTGCCTAGGTGAAGGTAATTATTGCCCTGAAAGATAAATTACAATCGGTCTCCCTTGTGATTCTCCCAGCCCATGGGCATCTTCTCCATCCTGGAAGAGGAGTGCATGTTCCCCAAGGCAACTGACACCTCTTTCAAGAACAAGCTCTATGACCAGCACCTGGGCAAGTCCAGCAACTTCCAGAAGCCAAAACCTACCAAAGGCAAGGTTGAGGCTCACTTCTCCCTGGTGCACTATGCTGGCACAGTGGACTACAACATCACTGGCTGGCTGGAGAAGAACAAGGACCCTCTGAATGAAACTGTCATTGGGTTGTACCAGAAATCATCTGTGAAGACCCTGGCTTTACTCTTTGCCAACTATGGTGGAGCTGATGCAGGTTTGTTCTTTGAATTTCATGTTTTCACTGATGTCAAAAAGGAATCAAAGAAGGAAAAAAAATACCTGTTTTATTTATTTTCAATTTAGCTGAGGCGAGTGCTGGTGCTGGAAAGAAAGGTGCCAAGAAGAAGGGTTCTTCATTCCAGACTGTCTCAGCTCTTTTTCGGGTACAGTAGAGAATTCAGTATTTCTTCCTAAGATGAGGAGTTAACCCACCAGTTACTATGGTTAGTCTCGTTTTGGCTTGATTCTGTTAAAAGATTCTGAAGTTCTTGGGCCACATGCCGCTAGGAATAAATTCTATTGATCTACTCATACTTTATTTCACTGAATGCATAGATTTTCCAGTTGTTTAAGGCTTGGATTAATCTCAGCTTATCCTACAAGATAAATGTATGATCTAAACATTTAAAACTCAGCTCATTGAGACACTTTTCTTTCAGAAGGGAAAACTAGAAAAAGAAAAAGAGGTTCTATGTAGTATGCTCCATATGACCCTGGCTAAATGTCTACTGCAGAATGCTTTACACTGCCTCATAGGAGTACTACTTTATCTCTCTGGATACATCCAATGGAAGATGAATATCCTTTCAAATTAAGGCATTCCACTAGAATCAGTGAAATGTATTAAAATTGTATGTTTAAGGGTGCAGTCTTTCCTACACATTACTCAGACGAACTTTATACACTGAGTAAGTGTATACAACTCTATAATAGTGTCCAGAGATCTGTGGAAAGTTAGAAAAACTGGCGCAGAGAGCCTGAGTTCAGGGTTCTGCTAATTTTTGTCTAGTATCTCATTTCAGAGGACTTGATGCTTCCAGCAGAAATTACGTTTGCTAATATCAGCTTTTCTTAATGACTCTCCTAGGAGAATTTAAACAAGCTGATGACCAATCTGAGAAGCACTCACCCCCATTTTGTACGGTGCATCATTCCAAATGAAACTAAAACACCTGGTAAGAGACTTACATATATAGTGAAGGTTTTCAGTGTTGTGCAGCTCTTCCCCGCTGTACTACAGAACACGGCATGTGTTTGTGCTCTGCATTGTCAGGTGCCATGGAGCACGAGCTGGTGCTGCACCAGCTGCGCTGTAACGGCGTGCTGGAAGGGATCAGGATTTGCAGGAAAGGATTTCCCAACAGAGTCCTATATGCAGATTTTAAACAGAGGTCAGATTTCTCCCTCTTACTGGATCACCTTATCCATCTTAAATAACTTTTGAAATCTAACCTTCCGCTCTGTGCCTTAAGCCTTCTCTAAAGTTTCAGTTTAACAAATGCTGTTTGTTCTCAACAGTTCTTAAGACTCCTTCTTGCCATGTACCCGCCAGCTGGTCTCAACAACAGACCTTTTCATAATCATAGAATCACTTGGCTTGGAAAAGACCCTTAACATTCTGGAGTTCAAAGCAAGTCCTTCCATTTTCTTCTTCAGATACAAAGTATTAAATGCCAGTGCTATCCCAGAGGGACAGTTCATTGACAGCAAGAAGGCTTGTGAGAAACTTCTTGGATCAATTGATATAGACCATACTCAATACAAATTTGGTCACACTAAGGTACAAGATCTGTTTGCTTCAAGTGCTATGTGGTTTTGGTTTGTATGATTTGACACTGACACTCAAGATACTCCAGAGAGTACATGAAATAGTCCAATAGGGTATAAGAAATAGTGTAAAATAAATCAACTAGATTCTTAATTACTAAGCACTTGAATAAACTGAAATTCTTGGCCATAGGATGATTAAGGGTTAATCAAGGTCCTAATTTAAGAAAAAGTTCTAGAATAAAAGAATCAAGAGCAAACAAAAATAAAAGAAAAATGTCTGGCTATTATAGTTCTTCAACTGCAAGTAGCCAGAAGCTTGGAGTTATAAAAGAATGTCTGCCACTACATATATTCTTTGTGGTTTTGCTCTCAACTTACATAGTGTTTGTCATGGGGGGCAGGATATGAGGTTACATTAAACAAGTACAGACACTGCACCTGTTTTCATGTTCTTACCTAAGGTGTTCTTCAAAGCTGGCCTGGTGGGCCTCTTGGAAGAGATGAGGGATGAGAAGCTGGCACAACTCATCACCCGCACCCAGGCGAGGTGCAGGGGCTTCCTGATGAGGGTGGAGTACCAAAAAATGGTGGAGAGGAGGTAGACTTTTCTTCAAATCAGGCTCACTGTACTTGGCTTATTGTGTCATCCTGGAGTAAATACTGAATATTAATTCAACTTACCTTTCAGGGAGTCCATCTTCTGCATCCAGTACAACATTCGTGCATTCATGAATGTCAAACACTGGCCATGGATGAAGCTGTTCTTCAAGATCAAGCCCTTGCTGAAGAGTGCAGAGTCTGAGAAGGAAATGGCCAACATGAAACAAGAGTTTGAGAAAACCAAGGAAGAGCTTGCAAAGTCAGAAGCAAAGCGGAAGGAGCTTGAAGAGAAAATGGTGAAACTTGTGCAGGAGAAAAATGACCTGCAGCTCCAAGTGCAGGCTGTGAGTACCACCAGTGGGCTTTATGCTAATTCTACTGTGACAATCAGGTTGATATTTAAAGTACCTTTTCAAACTTCATAGAAACTTCGATTTAGTTCAGTTCAATAGTAATTCTTCAGTGGTGCTCACAAATGTTTAACTTCTGTAAGGACTGTGAGGCATCTGTAATCAAAATATTACTTAGGTGACACTTTTCTATGGTGTATACTGAGATGTTCTTATGATTATGCACTTTGATCCAATATTTGATATTATGAGATAATACTGGATTCTATGCCCTGCACAAATATGTAAATACTCATGTCTACATATAGATGTACAATGTAGATTGAAAAGGATTTTACTTGGTTTTTGCTTTTAAACCCGGCTGTTTCAAAATGAACAATAACATGTCATTCTGTTGGAAATAAGTCAGATTTTAAACTATAAAACTGCCATCCAAGACCCTGCAATATGAATTCCAATTATCTCAATATTTCCTCAAAAAGCATATCCCTAAAAATGGCATCTCCCTGTCAGGAAGCTGATGCTTTGGCTGATGCTGAGGAAAGGTGTGACCAGCTCATCAAAACCAAAATACAGCTGGAAGCCAAAGTTAAAGAAGTGACTGAGAGGGCTGAGGATGAAGAGGAAATTAATGCTGAGTTGACAGCCAAAAAGAGGAAACTGGAGGATGAATGCTCAGAGCTGAAGAAAGATATTGATGACCTTGAGCTGACACTGGCCAAGGTGGAGAAGGAAAAACATGCCACTGAAAACAAGGTATGAGGTAGAAGCTCTAATTCGTACTCTGGAAAAGACTTGTCTTGTTATAAAGTTTTACCGCCGTTCTCTGTGCTTGTTCCTTTCTTCTATAAGGTGAAAAACCTGACTGAGGAGATGGCAGCCCTGGACGAGACCATTGTGAAGCTGACAAAAGAGAAGAAAGCCCTCCAAGAGGCCCATCAACAGACCCTGGATGACCTGCAGGCAGAAGAGGACAAAGTCAATACTCTGACCAAAGCCAAGATCAAGCTGGAACAGCAAGTGGATGATGTAAGCACAGAGACATAGAGCAGGAACAGGACAGGTATGGAGCCTGACGTGGCTGGTAGAGCACTGATGGTCTTGTTGTGTCCAGCTGGAAGGGTCCCTGGAGCAAGNTTCAGAAGAAGATCAAGGAGCTGCAGGCAAGTCTCTGTTCTCTCCCCTCCCTTGCTGAGGCTCAGCTCAGGCAGGAGGAGGGAACAGGGGTGAAGGATCCCTCGTGTTCTGCAGGCCCGAATTGAGGAGCTGGAGGAGGAAATTGAGGCAGAGCGAACCTCTCGCGCTAAAGCAGAGAAGCATCGGGCTGACCTGTCGCGGGAGCTGGAGGAGATCAGCGAGCACCTGGAGGAAGCAGGAGGGGCGACAGCAGCTCAGGTGGAGATGAACAAGAAGCGCGAGGCAGAATTCCAGAAGATGCGCCGGGACCTGGAAGAGGCCACGCTGCAGCATGAAGCCACGGCTGCCACCCTGCGCAAGAAGCACGCGGACAGCACAGCTGAGCTGGGGGAGCAGATCGACAACCTGCAACGTGTGAAGCAGAAGCTGGAGAAGGAGAAGAGTGAGATGAAGATGGAGATTGATGACTTGGCCAGCAACATAGAGTCTGTCTCCAAAGCCAAGGTACACAATTATTTTTATTAGAATTTGATATGAATATGATCTTTTTCTTTAATCTTATATTATCTAATTTTTATCATGTTATATCATAAATAATTTCTCCAAGTCTTATATGTAGAAGTGGACATATGTACAGTCCTGATTTATGTCAACTGCATCTTCTGGATTTATTTTCTTGCTAAAAGAAGGCAGGATCAAGGTATTTACTCATTTTCTTATGTGTAATTGATATCTAGGCAAATCTGGAGAAGATGTGCCGCACTCTGGAAGACCAGCTCAGTGAATATAAAACAAAGGAAGAGCAGAATCAGCGCATGATCAGTGATCTTAGTGCTCAAAGAGCTCGTCTGCAGACAGAATCTGGTACAGCCTTCCATCTGTAATTTGGAAACAGCAAAACTCCATAAATTGCTCTCTTGGCTATTAAAATATTTTCTAAATTGAAAACTTTTTCAGGTGAATATGGACGCCAGGTAGAGGAAAAAGATACTTTAATTTCTCAGCTGTCTAGAGGGAAACAGGCTTTCACCCAGCAGATTGAAGAACTGAAGCGGCAGCTAGAAGAAGAGATAAAGGTAAAGATATTCATGTTACATATGAAAGAAATATTTGACACAATATTGGTTTTAGTGAAGTGTTCACTTCAATAGGTGGTCTAATTAAAAGTTCAATCTATCTGCCTAGATCATGCAATCTAGACCCTTTCAGTGAAGGACTCCCATGTTTTTATCAGGCAGTTAGTTAATTGATATCTCTTTGGGATGTATATCAGTATGGAAATGCCAGTAAGAGAAATTTCCAAGGAAACACCTACTCCTTATTCCCATATTTTTACCATCAGGCCAAAAATGCCCTGGCCCACGCCCTGCAGTCCGCTCGCCACGACTGTGACTTGCTGCGGGAACAATATGAGGAGGAGCAGGAGGCCAAGGGGGAGCTGCAGAGAGCCCTGTCCAAGGCCAATGGAGAAGTGGCCCAGTGGAGAACCAAATACGAGACGGACGCGATTCAGCGCACGGAGGAGCTCGAGGAGGCCAAGTATGTGGGCATTGTGTGGAAGGTTGGCATACATCAGTAATGGAAATTTAAAGACACCACTGAGATTTCCAAAGGCAAAAGCCTAATAGAAGGTTGAGGAGTTATATGAAACAGAAAAACAAGGAAAGCAGGCTATGTGACAAAGAATGCAGGAGACAGGACATGCAAGGGATTGTGCAAAGTGCACAGGGAGAGCAAGACTGGGGAGAAGCTGTGGCTTGGGAGTGTTCTGTCCTTGGGAGTGTTCAAGGCCAGGCTGGACAAGATTTGGAGCAACCTGGTCTAGTAGGTGTCAATGCCCATGCATAGAATTAGTAGATTTTTGTTCCCTCCAATACAAAAAATTCTGTGACTCTGATTCTGTGAAGACCTTGAGGAAATTAAATAGGAAAAAATGACTGGTATTGATAGACTTAGATCCTTCATGCATTAGGACCAAATACTAAGAAGTGTCTCAGTGCTCTGGTGAATAATCAACATACACCTTCATTTGCACTTAAAACATGTGCTTACCACTTTCCAGGAAGAAGCTGGCCCAGCGTCTGCAG
>VWYI01029602.1:0-19551 GCA_013399455.1 Anthoscopus minutus | reverse complement strand
CCACTGGACTACTGCCAACACCCTGACCAACAGGCTATCAAGTTGTATTCTGACTTTGTCAGTGGCTTTCTTTCTTTTCTTCCTATTTCCTAAGAAATTGTATTTCTGACTTAGAGTCTCTCACTGGTTTTGTTCTCAAACCAGTACACAATGTAAAGAAAAAAAAAACCAATAACCAAAAAAACTCACAAAATGAGTTTATCTCATACAAACACCATGGAAAAATTGTTAGAACTTGGCAATGCTGCAAGGACTGAATGGATAATCTGTTAATACGATGTCTTGAATAATCTTAAAATTAGAGAGAAATACATGCTTCCTCCAAAGCATGCAGATTACCATTATAGCACCTAATATTCCCCATTTATATGTTAAATATCATTAGCATAAAACTAACATAAGTTTTATGGTATGTTTATGCATAATTTTTCTATGCGTTTTTCTTTTCTATGATTCAAAGAGACACATTTTTACTTTCTGTATTTTCTAATATTTATTTACCAGATTTTAATCTTGAGCATTAATCTTTGTTAATGTTGCACTGGAGAGAGAAAAATGCCTGTAGACAAAAAGTTGGAAAGTAATTTACTGCAGGAAAATCAATTTTAGATTGTTCTTATTAAGCTAATGTGCAACCTCAAACCTTATTAATGGAATAACCATGGTTATAGTATTGATAATTTTAACAAATCTTAGCAATTATAAAGAAATGCATCCAGTTCCATGAAATGAATGTTAAATCAATGATGAATCATTTGTATTTGATGTTCATAAAGGAGATTTGCTGCACTAATAGTTTTTTTCTTCTGTTTTTATAGAAAACTTTCCTTTTTTGCATCCCCATATTTACAAACATCCATGTCCAGTCAGACTCTCTATTTATTGTTTTTACCCTGATGTACTTTCATCAGTCATCACAAAGCATTTTGATATTTTCAAACATGAAAATACATCCTTTATTATTATTTTAATTTTTATTTCCCCCTCCTAGAATTTAAATCCTAAAATATAATCTGATATTTTTTTATTACTTTCTGAGCGCTATAGTAATTTGTTTTCCAGAGGAAAATTTTATGTTCAAATAAACTTCTCAAGTCATTATTTAAACTGCTGTGGTTTGCAGTCTGAACTATTCTACCCAGAGGTCCCTGGAGTTTACTGGTCTCCACCGAAATTCACAAATTCTAATTTCCAGGAGAGAGCTTCAAATTGAGTTTTCTTCAAAAAACTGCTGGGGTGTAGGGAGGGGAAGAGTGAACATCCTTGAAATCTTAGGCTTTTATTGGGTTGCTTTTCTGACATAAAATGTGCTTTTTTCAAAGTGTGCTATTTGGGATTTAAGTCAATTGATATTCATATAAGGCATATGTATGTTTATTATTTGTGGTTTTCATAAGTATTGAACAAGCATTCACTTGTTCTATATCTAATGTCTGACTATTTATTGTCATTGGTGATAGAAAGCTTTTGTTTTTGTTTTTCAGATCTCAGGATAGAGTTGTTTTGATTGTGTTCCAAACCTGCAAGCTCAGGGTGAGTACTAATTTTTGTTACTTCTTTTTCCTGAATTTGGATGGTTCTGTGAATAACTGTTTTCTAGCATATGATCAAATTTCCAGCCACATAAAAAAACCCCAAAGTCCCACCCAGTCTGTGATAATTTCAACCAGTAATATCAGTGATTAATTAGTCTCTGTTTCAAGATATTGTGAGGAAGAAGACATTTGTTTTTCACTTACCCTGTACTAGTAAAATGAAATTTCTTATGTTTTCTTTGTGTGTTTTGTTTTAACATTGTTTGACTGAAGACATCATGGCATAACTGTCCTACAGTGCTCTATGTGTAATTCAAACATTTTGTATTTTGAGACTAATGTTAACTTAGTCATAAAACACAGAAAGTGATGTAATTTCAGAGTGAGAGAGATAACATGAACCAAAGAGGCAACAATCAGCAAAAATGACAGAGGTTCTCCAGATGTAAACTGCATTTCTGAACATTAAATAACTGGTGAGAAACCATCTTCTGGGAGTGAATCAGGGCTAAACAGTAGAAAAGAGTTTTTCTCTAAAACTATTAGGTTTTATCAAAATTATTACTTACTGCAGGAGTTTCATGTTACAGTGTGGGAGAGTGAGAGATAGGACAGCTGTTACACTGAAAACTAGAATTACGGAAAGCCTGTGATTGCCATAAATCAATTTTTATACTTTTCCATATATTAAGGTTTTTGAGAAACATCATGTTTAACATGAAGTCAATTGAACAAAATACATTTATATTTAGCATGTAACTGAAATAATTCAGTAAGTAATGTAATAAAGCTATTGAGACAAACAAGCTTAAGCAGGTTACCAAAATATTCTCCAGTGTTTTAGGCTTGTTTCATAATATTAGACATAACAAAGTCAAGTGCTTGTTTCATAACAAGGGACAATATGATTAGCATTCAATTGAGATCAAACTCATGAGTAAACCTCGTTTGTAAAACACAAATAGCTGTCATCCTGTGCATACATGGGCAGCAAATGGCACTTCTAGGCAGTGGAAATCTAAACCCAGGAGAACAGATCTGTCAGCTTTGCTTTGTGTTTCCACTCACTGTGTGAAGGTAGTAGTTCTGTTTTGCCATGTTGCTACCTTTGTACTGAGTTAAACATTTTTAGTTTTATGGCATATTTTGGTTTCAAAGGCTTCTTGTGAAAGCCTAAAATTTAGAATTTTGTATTATCAATTTTAAAGCAATAAAATAAAGTATTCTTTCTTAATATATAAGCAGCTCTGGTGGACTTTGTTTCCATTTTGTTTCTGATGGTTTTCCATAAGGTTATTTCTTGTTCTTTTGCTCAATCCTTCAGAATGAAATTGATCATTGCTATCCCACAATTCTTTATCAGTAAGCAAACCTACCATTGTCAAAACTGTTAACTGTATAGATAATTGCCTTGTGAAATTTGTTAATTTCTAGTGGTTGAGGAAACACTGGAAGCATTTAATAACAATACACTGAAGTGACTGTTAGAGAATAATATTGGTACATTATAATATTATATAATATTGGTACATTAGTTAATAAAAGATTCCTGATGACATTTTCCCCTTATGTTTTGAACAACTGATGCTATACAAAATACACTTAAGCATATATATGTGTGTGTGTTTGCCTTGTGTATAATAAAGCTTGATTTTCAAAGAAAGAAGTATGCAAAGACAGAAGTATCTCATGGTTTGAGGAACCTTTTATGTTAAAGGACATTTATGGGTATGTATATAAGAGGCATCTAAGCTAGCTGTATTAAATAATTGATAAATATAATAAAATTATGGTAAAGTATGGGGGAAGAGGATTTTATATTAAAAAAAATATAAATAACCCATGCCCCAAATGATACAAAACAGAAATCGTTAACTTTTGTGGGAAAATCCAGAAAAAAACTGTCAAACCTTCAAAAACCCAACAAAGAAGAAAAAAAAAATAAACTCACAAGACCCCCAATTTGCCACTTTTTAAAATTGGATCACTTAAGTTTAGCATAGTTGGAGCAATTAAAAAAATGCATCTCGTAGGGATTTCATACATAAGAGGGCTCTTTTCCAATATTATCATTTTACCATTCTACTTAAAGTAGAAAGATAAATAGTCTAATTAATTCCTTACACAAATTAACAAAATTCAACAATGACTATAAAACATGGGATTCTCCTCAGTGTTGTTTGCAAACTGTATGTACAGCACATTTGTCATGGAACTTTCTTATATTGTTTAATTGGATTGAAATTTATATACATCTACTGAAGTAGAACTTAGAATCACATAGGCAGATATTGAGCATTAAATAATCCTTGCAAAATTTGGATCAAAACCATGTTTTGTTGTGTTAGATGTTTACACAAAAGTTTGTGGTACGCCTGATTTAATAATTTGTTATAAAAACTCTAAACCAGGACAAAGCTAAGTAATACTAGTATTGATTTTCATGTATATGATTGTTCTTAAGGAGACTTGAAAGAAAAAAACAAAACTGATAACAGAACTGATGGATAAAAATAAATATTTCACTGGAAAATTAATATAAGAAACTTACCCAATGTTATGTTAAGGTCATGGCCATTCCAATCTCTAATGGCAGTATTTATATTTTGATACTAAATAAATAATAACAGTTAAAAATAACTAAACAAACCTAACTAAATAAAAACACCCACAAAAACAAAAACCCAGAAAACCCTTTTTCTCCGATCTACTTCTTTGTACCATTTTTTCTAGTTCTCTCATAGTTCAGTTCTTAATTTTTTTAAACTCCTTTCATATACATTATTTATTTCTTGCCTCTTGTGATTAATGAAGGAAAATAAAATTTCAGGACTTTGGTCAATTTTCTCAAAGCAGCTGCAAATCAGCCACTTCAATTTGCAATATATTCCTTTAGAGAAAATATTAAATTTTAAAAATATACAACAGAAGAAAACAAAAAATATCTGTTTCCTGACACCTTGTGGATGATCTGATATGAGTCTGTAAGGGGCAGCACACATATTCAAAAATTATGAAGGATATTTCTCTCCCCTGAGGATATTAAGCAGCTGAATAAATTCTGCTAGCTTTCCATAGCTGTCTTTTTCACCCTCTTGGTATTTTTCTATCAGTGAAAGCAGTGGCAGGAAGGAAGTAGACATGGAGACTGAGCTTCAGTTTTATCGTATGTTCAGCTTGTGATGTCTATTTCTACAAGCTGACACAAAAATAATTTCCATCAGTGTTTGTGACATAACATTTCATCATCTCAAAAATACTATGATTTTAACTTTTTTATAATTTCTTACATTTTTATATTATCTAGAAAACCTAATACAACAATAAACATCTGTTTTTACATCTTAAAATTAATCTTTTTGAAGACAGACTTTACAGACATAATCTCAAAATGCCATTTAAGATTAATTCCTCTGTATCCTGTATCACAAATTATTAGATATATTTATATAAGTATGCTTGCTTGTTAAGTGGAAACAACTTGATGCTAGTTACTGCATTTAACATTGTATTTGGAGAACTTTACTTCTGATTACTTATTTACATATGAATGGATGGAAATAAATACAAACAGATATAGGCATATATATTTAAAGGCATATTAGTCTTTCTGAATGCATTCAGATTTGATCTTGTATACTCAGCCTCTGATTGCATTTTTGCTTTATAGACATGTATAGAAATGCATATTTATGCATTTCTAATGTGTAAAAGTGCTTTCCTAAAAAGCACTGTAAAAGTGCTTAACCATATGTTCTTTTGAAGTAAATTTTAAGCATAAGTGCAATAAAGCAGGAAAGTAATACAGCAAATTTACCTTTTAAAATTTTTGTACTGGGTTCACTAATGTGTGGAAAGGTATGGATAGATATTTTGCATGGTAAATTGTGAGTAAGTTCTAGGGTTCTTTTACTGTTCTTTTTTGGTTTTTTGAAGTCACAAAAAGGTAACTCCTGCTGCAAAAAATTCTCTTTCTGAAAGATTAAAATGTTCCACCTAAAAATATTATTTCTTTTATTTGAAACACAAAATAGTCACTAAATTAATTTTTTATCAAGGAATAGAATGAGTGAAAGTTAACCAACTTTGAATAGCTTTTATACTGAACACGCTTTTTTTAATAAGCATACTTTGAAGATACTGATTAAAAAGTCCTCCTGTGGCCACAGCCTAGGGCAAATTAAATGATGATATGCGATCTTGATGATATTCTTGATGATGCAATCTAGCACTTCTAAGAATGCCATTGCATCTCCAAGCAGTATGATTTTTTCTGAAATTAAAATCAGCTTTAAAACGTAGCTTGAGTCTCATTTTCAGATTCATGGAGCTAAATATACAACAAGAGTAAATCTCTCCTAATGTAAACCAAAGATTCACATTACAATCCTGAGTTTTGCAATGGTTCTTTAGAAAGAACTTTGCTAGTTTTCAGCCAGTAATTTTCGTCCCTTGAAACTTACTTAAGAGACAGGGCTTGTGAACAAGAGACAAGGCTTATCATATATATCTTCAAAATATACAAATTTGTTTGAAACTAAAGGAAGTTGAACAAAGAAGAAACACTGGTGTTATACAGATAAATGGGCATAAATTTTGGAATAATTTTCTCCAGTTACATTTTTTAAATTATTTGATGGGTGGCAGACATGTGTCTCCTTGACATACTAGAAATCACTTGTAATGGACACAGTAGTGGGTACAATTGTCAGTGGATAATTAGAAATGTTCTTCCAATGATTTTCTAAAATATCTTTGAACTTTATCAATTCTCATTAAACATATCCCATTAAACACAAATTTTCTCAGTTGCTTTCAGGACATAGGAAACAGAAGAAACATTTTGAACCTATTACCTTGTATTTAGAAGCTGTGTCAATATCTTATAGGAAATGTAAATTATAACTTAAAGGTAAAATTTTCTCTTTCATCCAGCCCCTAACATTATTACAGAATATATGAAACAGAGAGGACCTAAAATGCAACATAGCAAGAAGTTTTCCATTTATATCAGTAAAGATTTACTAACTGTCCAAAGGAAGTGAATTCTCCCCAAGACCAAAAGGTACCGTACAACCATTTTGTAATGCTGCAAGAGACAGGTCATCCTCAGGACACATGGTAGACAGGGACAGGGAACGCAACAGCCCTCTCTTTAATCCAGGAGAACACAATTAGTGAGTTTGAGCCCCTAGATGATGAGCCACTTAGATGATCTTACGACAGTAGGACCAGACAGGATCCATCCTATGATGATGAGGAAACTGCCAGAAGAGCTCACTAAGCTACTCTCCATCACTTATCATCATTCCTGGTGCACCAGGGAGGTCCCAGACTACTGGAAGCTACCCAGTATGGCCCATCCATAAGAAGGGCTGCAAGGGTACTGCAGGAAACTACAAGCCTGTCAGCCCTATGCTGATGTGGCAAGGTTATAGAACAGATCTTCTGGAGTGTGGTCCTCTGAAGAGAGACATGTGTCACCAGATCAATGCGCCAAGTCCAATGACATGGGGTTTAATAAATACAAATGACAGGTCCTGCACTTTGGCCACAACCTCCTGCAGAACTACAGGCTGGGGCAGAGTGGCTGGGAAGCTGCCCAGAGGAAAAGGAGCTGGGGGGGCTGGTGACAGCAGCTGAACATGAGCCAGCAGTGCCCAGGTGGCCAAGAAGGCCAATGGCATCCTGGCCTGTCCCAGCAACAGTGTGGCCAGCAGGAGCAGGGCAGGGGTTGTTCCCTGTACCCAGCACAGGCTAGGCTGAATCTCAAGTGCTGTGTCCAGTGCTCAGCCCCTCAATACATGAAACGTGTTGAGGTGCTAGAGCATGTCCAGAGAATGGAAAGGAGGCTGGTGAAGGGTCTGGAGCACAAGTCCTGTGAGGAGCAGCTGAGGGAGCTGGATTGTTTTTGCCTTAAAGAAAGAAGGTTCAGGGAAGATTCCATCACTCTCTACAGCTGCCTTAAAGGAGGCTGTAGCCAGGTTGGAGGTTGGCCTCTTCTCACAGGTTTGGGTTGGACATTAGGGAGATAGTCTTCACAGAAAGTGTGACTGAGCACTGGGACAGACCACCCAGAGAGAGGATGGAGTGTTTAAGAAAAGTCTGGATATGGTGCTTAGTGCTATAGTCTAGTTGAGTCTGTGATTAGAAAATTGATGACACACACTATATCCCTGAAGTAAATTATAAAATTACATTACAGATAAATCTGAAACTCTTTTTTTAGTTAAGAGTAGCAATTTATTTTCATTTCTTAAAAAAAAAAGGGAGAGGGAAAAAGAAAAGTAATGATGCTTGAACAGCTTTGGGCTTTTATAAACCTGAGACTTCTGGAATTTTTCCCAAAACCTAATAAACAGACTGCTATTAATGTTAGTGGCCTGCAACTGAAGTCTTTTCTCATGCACTTCCAATGAGCTTGATCTTATAAGTCCTTGTCAGTCAGGTCAACATATTATACTTATACTTTATATTTTTCATATGCATTATTTTCACTGGGCCTGTAAAAAAAAAAAAGTCACTAGTTTATGCTACTACCTTGCACAAATTCACAGGAAGATGAAATTTGCCTAATAAATATCTAAAGAGCTTTATAAATGCCATATGCAGCATCCAATTTACTGCTTTGCATATTGGGAACTAGAATTGAATCCACCCTTTGTTGTGTCTTTTATTTTCTCTTTTATATTTGTCATGAAAGTAGAAAAAGTATAGCTTTACTCACTGCAGTACTGGAAGTGCTGTTAAAGCACAAGTTTATCGGATATTTGATAACTTAAAATTCACATTCAAAATATAAAATTAAAAACAGACTGAATATTAAGACAGTTCTTAGGCGATTTGAAACATGCTTAAAATTATAATGCCCTGCCTTTTCATCTTCATCCAGTTTCTGCTTGTGAAACAAATTTTCCTAGAGAATAATCTTCTTGAAAAGAATCTCATGAATTGTCAACATTTGTGGATCTATAAAGAGCTGAGCTGAAATCTGATCAATATTTGTTTGATGAATTTGCAAAAGAAGCAAACCTTTTTTCCATTCAGATATGGTTAGTTTCCAGAAGTTAAATTAGAAGCTGTCATATGAAAATATATGTCCAGCATGGCATTTTCTCAATACTTCTTACCTCTGAACAAATATTGGGACAAAACTTGTATTATTTTTCAGGGAAACATTTGAGTCTGTTCATGTTCTGTTGAAGAGTTTTGCTGAATCTTTATGCTCAGTAAGATGCTGTATGGAAATAAAACCTGAAAAATTGCATAATGAAAAATTCTCTTATTTTATAGACTGCTTGGGATGATGGGTCTCACAAATTAATGATTTCCTGCAAAGATGGATGAAAAAATACTCAGCTGCTCATTTTCAAAGATTTGCCCAATAGATTCATTCACATTCACCCAGGCATTGAGTACTGATCTCAACTGAGTATTTCTGAATTTTTAGTAGAAAATCACTTACATATCATTTAAACAAATACACAACTAACTGTAATGTTAGTCCTACACAAAATGCTGTTAAATTATTTTAATTCATAGCTCAAAGTAAAAATAGCATTTTGAATAGATGCATCAAAGAACTCAACACAAAATCTAAAATCAAAGATTCATCTGTCTCAGCATGACTTTTCCAGTGGTGCCTGGCTGCCAAGGTTTAAGTGATTTTTCTTCCCAACTAGCTTCCAGCTTCTGTCAATCTGATTGTCTGTTCCACTCAGCTTGCTGTATTACACTGAAATGGAAAAATTGGAAAGGATAAAGAAGAAATCTGAAAACACTTCAAATTTTCATAATTTTATATTTCATTACTGGATATGTTGAGTAGTTTCTAATGTATTATGTGGCGAATTCAACCAACCTTTAAAAAAAAAAGAAGTTGCATTTCAGAATTCAATTTCTTAGAAATTTTAATCTATCTTAAAAGCTAAAGTGACTAGAGAGGAGAAAAATAAAGTACATGTCATGTGCTAGGGCACATATTTCTGAGTACTCCTAGCTGTTCCTTCCAGTACAATCTCTTCCTTCCATCTCCTAGTCCACTGGCATTTGTGTGTTGATAAATTGCTTGCAACACATCCAAATGTACAACTTAAATAGGTGTACACAGCTTCTAGGATTCTATTTTCTTTTTTGTTTTTCTCCTCATGACATATCAAAAGTAAGGAAATGTATATACTATGATTTGTCCTTTTGAACCCTGATAACCCTATCAGCGTTTATCAAGGTTTGTATCTGAGCTGAAACTTGGTATTTACTTGGATTATGCATCCACTCAGAGGCCAAGATTAGCCCTATGCCAGATCATTTTATTAACAATGAAGAATTAGGGGAAGAAAATAGAAGTAACCTGCATTCAGAAAGCAACACTGAAGTGTATTTATGTCTGCAAAAGTCTTTCAACAGAAAGTAGGTAATTCTAGATGTAATAACAGAGGAGATTTCATTGTGTAACTGGGTGGAATTCAGCACCCCATATGTCAGCTTTACATGACAGATTATTAATAAACTGCCACTCACATCAGTAGATACCGACTGGCAGTGACTGCCCTTTCTGAATTTGAATTTCAAGAAGTTTATTCTTAAGTATTCTTGCCCTCTAATACACTTTATTTCAGTGCAAGCCATTCTCTTTATGCAGAAAATAAACTTAGTTCTTGGTCCATACAAATTATAAAAAAAATTATATAGCAGAATAGTAGCACGCAAATCACCTTTACTCATTTTGCTGTGCAGAAAATGAGGACTGGAGAAGACAGGGCTATTTTTGTACCTGGACATATGGGAAAGGTTATGGGAAGTACTCCAGTGCATAGCAGAAATCAGACTTCTCTAAACACAGAGACACAAGCATATTAATACATTATAGGAGGCTTTATACTTTAGAGGTTTTTTACTTGCTTTTGAAACCATTGCAAACCCCTCTGCAGATCAATCCCAAAGAAAATCTCATAAAGTTTCTATTAACCATAGAGATAGTTTATATACAGATATATCCCTTCACAAAGAATAATTATTTATGAAGTAAGGACTGAAACTATTGCATCATATGAAAAATATGTTGTTGTTTAGGGGCCTACTTTGTTGCATATTTATGTATTTTGAGAAGATTTTCCTATGTCAGGTGTACATCTTTTCAAATTCCAAAATATTTAGGGTGAAATAGTATGATGAGCATGCAGCAGCAAACATATGCAAAGCAACTTCTGTGAAGGACTCTCTTGGAAGAAAGCTAGCAAAAGCTTTGTCCCAAAATGAAACTCAGGCTATAAATGTTCATTATTAATTAATTAATATTAGGCTAACCAAAAGCATAGATGCAATTGAACATATTTCCTTTTCCTTTTCCTTTTCCTTTTCCTTTTCCTTTTCCTTTTCCTTTTCCTTTTCCTTTTCCTTTTCCTTTCTCTTTCTCTTTCTCTTTCCCATTTCCCTTCTCTTTACATTTGCTTCCTATATGATTTTCCTTTTTGCTTTTCCTTTTCCTTTTTCTATTATCTTATGCTTTTCCTTTTACTTTTCCCTATTTCAGGTACAGGACTACATGATATAACTGTAAAAGAGCAAGACTGTCGGAGTATCATTTCCAATTCCCTTACTTCTACTTGAGAAATAAATTTCTCTGTATTTTTAAGGCATCAATGCATACCAACTCTGCTACGCATAAGGAAATAATTGACGTAATTTTCTTCCATCTATATGTCTTTTTAAATGTATGAAGATCTAGGATAACAGTAATCTGGGAATGTTTGCTGAGGTTAGTATAACTGTAGGAGTTGAGTGGAGGCATATATCCTTGAGAGAGGTTCTTTGATGTTTGTACTGCTGCCTTTTAAAAGAAATTTAGAAGAGAGGAATAGGAGAAGCTCCAAGACAGTGTAAAGCTCTCATCACTGTGTCTGAATATCCTGCCATGGACACGGACATCTTTCACCAGAACAAATTGCTCAAAGCCCCTGACCTTAAAATAGTTTTAGGGGGACATTCACAATTTGGACCAACCTGTACAGTGTCTCACCACCTGCATCACAAAAAAAAAGAATTCTTGCTGATGTCCAGTCTCATTGATTATTTAATCTTCTAAGTTATTTAGAAAAAAAATAGACTAATCTTTCTAATTTCTACAAGGTTTCCTTTCTGTCATTCCTAGAAATTACATTTCTACTTAATTTTCCATAGGTGTCAATCTTGACTTTATATTCTCCTTCCCCATACATCTGAAAGCATGTCTAGTTTCTGAATCTAACTGAAAAATATGAAACATTTTTATTTTCTTTTTTAATTCATTTTTCAGCTGCCACTCTACAGCCTCATTTATACTTACTCATTTCTGGATGTTTTAAACATGAAATCTACCTTAAGTATCTTAAAGAGCTATGACTACTATTACTGTATTTTTAATGTATTTTTTTCCTCTAGTTTTAATATGGTAAAGAAACACTGAAATCACAGGAAATTTTCACTCTAGAATAAAACAAAATCCTTCTCCAGATAGTGTTGGACACAGGTTTTTATCTGCAGTTTCAAAGAAAAATTATAACTATACTCATCCAGTTAAAGTAAATTTTCGGTTAAATTTCAGAAACCGTGGGAGGAAAGTTACTGCTGTTTTAAATAAATTCTTCTTTTTTCTTCATGGTTTGATTTGCCAGTCTCAGAAGAGGATATCACTACATGTAGCATACATATTTAAGCAATTCTTAATGTGCATACATTAACACCTTAAATTGTTTATGAAAAATATCTGATGCAAGATCTTTGCCAGCCTCAGTGGCTCATCTGGAAAGGACATGTAGCCCAAAAAAATCCCCAAAAAATCCCAAGCCCCCCAACTGCCATGAAAAAAAAAAAATTAAAAAAAAATTAAAATTTAAAAAAAAATTTTAATTGGGACAATTGGGACAAGGTAGTAAAATGTTGTATCAGTTTCACTTTTTTCTGCTGCCTGAACATGAGGAAGTTTAAACCAAAGGAAATAAACATTGGTATGACATGTTCCCAGACCTGAAGCTGTTTCTGAAAGAGTATTACAGCTTTCAGCCTGTTTCCTCCCCATCCACCAAAACCATGAATGTGATTCCATATGATAGTGCAGAGATGACACAAAGCACAAATTCCTAATGAATTCCTTCATATCCAGGAGGATGTCTATCAGTACATGCTTGCCTCTTTTTATTAATTAGCCATAAAGCTAATTTTCCTAGGTATTTTTGACCCAATTAGAATAAAAAAAAAAAAAAAGGAAATAGAGATTGTGAAAAATGTAGTAGATGGTATTTCTTCTGACCAGATATCTACGTCATTATAAGTCAGAAGACCACTCTCCTCCAGATTCTAACCTTAAGCAAATGCTTTCCCTGTGTTATGACAACTTTTTTCTTTTTTTTCTTCTTTTGGGTGGAATATTTGGAGCCAATATTCCATTTACTAATCTTTTAAAACAAAAGAAAATGCAAAAAATGCTGTGTGAAAACTCTGTATCTCATGTCATGCCGTCTCTATGTTCTTTTCCAACCAAAGCAATCTACTCATTCAAAGAGTAAAAGAGCCACTGATAATTAATAACTTTGAATTGTGTTCTTGCTCTATTTCTTGGTATGTTCTGACTGATTACTATTCCTCAGCTTCTTTTCCTTAGGAAAGTATTGACATCTCGGTGCTGTGGTGATGGCCCTCAAGAAATATCTTGGTAGCTGAAGGAGTCTTACTTTGTTTCAGCCTAGCTAGCCAATCTGAAAGTAAATATCCAAAATACAATATATGGATATGAGAGTGACACTTCAACTTTATAAGCCAGTATTAGTCACTGTCTTAAGTGTGAATTTGGAAGGCAATTCACCATTAAGGCAACATAGTAATCTAAATATTTTTTAAGTACAGATCTTGAGCATCAGTATCTGATTCAATTATAACCACACTACCACAAGGCTGAAGTTATTGATCAGGAAAGAATGGTAGCAGAAGTTTTGGTATGGTGACTTGTGCACACAACATGTTGGGTGCCATGAACAGGGTGAAAGACAAATAACCCCTTCAGCTCAGTAACAGCTAGTGCATGGCATTCTCCTTGTTACAGACTATGAGGACTCTGCTGAGATGTGTGATTCATCACAGAATATTTTTCATGTCTGTATGGTCATTTTTACTACCCTGTTTGCAGTTCTTTAACCATATACAGTAGAACTATGGTAAATGCAGCTGCATGTTTCTTTTAGTTTCTCTTTCTTACCTCTATTAATGTCTCTAATTATAGAAAACACTGCATCATTGGCATGGAAAACTGAAAGGAATGCTGTTGTGGTATTAGGAACATGTATTTCAAGTCCACAGTGCCCTGCTGAATCATGGTGGTACATATGTAGTACAACCACAGAACATTTTGGATGGGAAAAGACTTTAAAGATCATCTAGTTCTAACCCTGTGCCAAAGACAGTGACACCTTCACTATACTAGAGATTTCTCAAAGCCCCATCTAACCTGGCCTTGAATGTTTCCAGGGATGGCACATTCGCAATTTTTCTGAGCAATCTGTTAATAATATTTTGTTAGTCTTTTTAAACCTCTAGTCCTCCATCTGTGAGTTTATTTTAAGGGGTCTTAAAATACTATATTCCCCTGAGACAGCACAAAGGAAAACTTGACAGAAGTTCCTGGAAGATTAAAAACCAAATTACTGGCAAATCTTAGAAGACCAGGAATTTGGCAGAATTTAGAAAAAATATTTAATCAAAATAAAGAATTTCATAAAGCATTGACTCTAATAAAAAAAGCTTTAAATTAACCAGATTTCAAGAATAGGAAATTAAGATTAGAAAAGGAGAGAAAGAAAAGACAAGAAAGATATAGCTACTGCCTTGGATATAGAGGGGTCTCAGCTGCTGTAAAGTCTAAGTACAACAGGAAGGTGACCACAGCCATTGTGCAATGATTTTAATTGCTATGGCTTCCTGTGGCCACACCCTCTCCTAGGTGGGACTTCCAGTCATCTGGCCACTCTGGGGCTAGATTGGACCTTCAGGGTGGGGTGTGGGGCGTTGCTTCCAGTGTTCCAGCTGTGCCAGCGACTAACAGCTGGACTAGAGCCTCCAGGCAGGGGGAGTGTGGAACAGTGCACTATCAAACTTTCCTCAGAACTTTCCTGTTCCCAGCACACGCACACGCTTCCATTGTTTTGAGCCAGTAATCATTTTCACCATTCTTCCACACCCTCAGAGTAGAGAAATTTTTTAAAATATCTAATATAAATGTCTCCTCTGTTTTTCCACTTGTCCTATCACTATCTGTGCATGTATATAGTCACTCTCCCTCTCTTTTATAAGCCCTCTTTAAGTACTGAAAGGCTGAAATTAGGTATCTGCATGGTCTTCCCATCCCCAGGCTGAAAGCCTCCAGCTCTGTCAACCTGTCTTCACAGGAGAGGTGTTCTAGCCCTTTGGTCCTCCAGGACCATTTTTGTGGCATTGGTCTCTCTGACAGGTCCACGATTTCCTCGCTGGGGTCCCAATCCTGAATCACCATCATCTCAAGAGGACAGACTAGAAGGAGAATCTTTCCTTGGCCTGCTGGCCCTTCTTGTTTTGATGCAGCCCAGGACGCTCTTGGCTTTCTGGATTGCAAGCACATGATGGCTGGTGTCCAGTTTCCATTCACAAGAAATGTTCTTCATGGTGATGCTCTCAGTGTTCTTCACCCAGGTTTATCCATGTCTGGGATCCCAACCCTGATGTAAACCTTGCACTTGTACTTGTTGAACTTCATGAGGGTTTTGTGGCAATACTGCTCTAGTTTTCCCAGGTCAACAGTGGTACTCATTTAGGTGTCATCTGCAAACTTGCTGAAGGTACATTTAGTCCCACTTTCTATATCATTGATAAAGAAAGTAAAGAGCAATGCTCCCAAAACAGAGCCTTGAGAGGCATCACAAGTCATCAGCCTCCACAGACATTGACCAAAACTCATTCCGTTCCACTCATCTAGCCAAGTCCTTACCACATAATTCACCCTTCAAATCCATGTCTTTCCAGTATGGAGACAAAATGTCATCTGCAACTGTATTTAAAAACTTACAAAAGCTTAGGTAGATGACATCAGTCAGTCTTCCTCTATTAACTGTTGTAGTCATTCCATCAAAGAGGGCTGGTCAGGTATAATTTACCATTAGTGAAATGCCTGACTTCCTCTGTTTTGCATGAGCCTTAGCATTTCTTCCATAAAGATTTATTCTGTCATCTTCCCAGACAAAGAGGTAAGGCTCACTTCTCAGTTGTTCCCCACCTTCCTTTCTCTCCTTTTTAGAAATAAGTGAGGTGTTTCATTTGTCCCATCACTGGGGCCTCTGCCTGATCACCATGAATTTTCATATAATGGCAAATTAATGGTGCCTTGGCAATTACATCAACCATCAAACCCTCAGGACCATGGGGTCTTTGTCATCAGCCCCCAAGAACTTGTGCTTATTCAGTTTCAACAATTGGTCAAACATGTTTTTTGCTTGGGAAAGTCTTCACTCCTGTAAACTCCACCTAAAGCTGCTAAATGTCAGTTGCACTTTCTATAGAGAGCTTCCTAGCAGCCATTTTCAGATCAGTTGTCTATTTTCTCATAGATGGTACCTTGCAGATGCAGAATGTTGATAACTCTTAGGGATAGGTCTGATTATACTCAGATTTTTTAATCCTTTAAACTGTGTCTTTGACCTCTAATCAAGGTGCAATTTTTCTCTAAACAAGATTGTGTTTGTAGAATCTTTACAGAACAACCTTTAAAAGAATACTATTGGGAATAATGACTTCAAAGTCGGTGTTATTTCATAGAATAAATGACTAGTTAGAAATCTGTAACTCTCTCTTAATTAAATTTCTTCATCTAGAGAACTTGAAGTTTCAGTCAGAGTTGCCAGGAATCCTATGCACTTTTTCTCAAGTTTGGTAACACATGCCAGCATCCCATCATATTTTCTTAAATGTAAAGTAAAACTCCTTAATATTTTAATTGCTGCTCAATAAACTATGAAACTGAGATCTTAAAATATGGATATAAGAAATATTTAGGGCACAATTTAGTTTGGACTTCATGGCTTTAAAACAGCACAGATACATCAAGGTTACAGAATCCTAGTCCTTTACACTGACATTAAAATATTCAGTTGTATAGTATAAGTGAATTATTTACTTGGAGGTTGATCACATTCACCTGCTCTTGTTTATAACTTTACTGCTCCTGTGTTTACACATGACCTAGTTTTCTTTGCACTTACACCTACTGCAAGCATTTATAACAAAATAGGTTGAATACAAATCAGATTAAATATTTAAGACACTCCTCATGGTACTCTTCTGCCCTATTTCACCAGTAAAAATGACCAGATAATACTTTAAGCAGTCAGTGAATCTATTTTATTTGATGAGATATATGCACAGCAAATATTTGCAGATCTAATAGTTTTTATATAAATTACTTTAAAAGCATATTTTCATAAATAGAGATTAAGTAGAAATAATCTGTACAGCTAAAATTCTTGTAAAGAAAATGGTATTATTTTGTTTTCCTAGTCATACTCTTGCAGTAGTTGCCTGAGGCTACAGGTTCATTTCATGTCTTTTCCTACTTTTTGTTTTCCTCAATGAGGTGATTGCTAATCTACTTTCAAGACTGATCTGATTTTTCAACAGCAAAAGAGCAGATAAGCTAGTGCTCTAAAGTCCAGAATGCTGTTATGTCAGTAGAAGAGTGCCAAAACTGATGGGAATCTGAATCTAACACCCCTAGGTAGATGACAGCCCCACCACTGAACTTTGTTGTGCAGAGCTAAAGCAAGGACAAAGATGAGAGGTGCATAAAGAATACAAATGTACTAAAGCCCTGGCAACTGCTGCTGCTTCTGTTGAGAGTGGGTGCCATTGTAACTCCACAGCAGCAGAGTGAACAGGACTGAACAAGAGATGGCAGCAGCTCGAAAGAGATTGTGCCTGCAGTGGGAAGGAGAGGAAGGCTCCTGTGCACTGTGGTGCTCAGAAACTCTTGCTGTGATTTAAACTCTAACAGGAGTGGTGTGTAGCAGGAGTAGTTCCATTTGATTGATTCGTGATGTACATGTAAACAAAGTGGAAACTTCTGTAAACTTCTAATGTGAAGCAAGAAAACTCTCTCAAAAGCTTATCAGTAGACTGGATAGATACTCTAGGACCTGTTCACGTGGACAGCTGAAGATTTCTTCCTTTCCCAAGTACTGACTGTTAAAACATTGAAACATATCCAGTTACATTCTAATTCATCTTGCAAAAGCTACTTATATGTGGACAATAGTTTTGCACCTGAGAAAGTCTGAACTTATTAAGAAAAGGGTGGTGAAATATCATGTGACTAATTTTACAATTTGGTTATGCTTTTGATGTTTATTTCTTTCAGTGTAATCTGGTGTTTAATTTTTTAGAACAACTGATGCCTCAAGGAATTCAAATACTCTCATTTCAGTAGCTGCTTTAATGAGAGGCACTTCAACCTTCTTGTAAATATGCAGTCCAGAAAACTATCTACTATATGAGAAATATACTATATTTACATTAGCATCAATACATTATTTTAAAATTTTTTGTTGTCTTGCATTTCTTTAATGTTGGTCTTGCAAAGTACTTCTGAGCATTACAAAAGTGTAAATAACTATCTTTATCTGGTGGTACTCTATTAAGTAGTTGCCACTTTATTTGTCTTTCTTAGAAGAAAAATTATTTTTCAGATAATAATTTATGATTTTTTTCTTCTGCTAATACGAACACTGCGACATAATACAACTTTACTTTGTAAAATGATAATAGACAACCAATTTGAATTAGATCTTGAAAGCTTATCAAATGGTCCAGATGTTCTAGTATGAACACTACAGTTTCTCTGTGATCCATGTCAGAAATGCAGCTGTCAACAGTAAAGCACACCTGCCACCAGTTTTCTGTCAGAAAATTATTTTTCAGTTTTATTAAGAAGAGAAGCAAATTGCCAGAACAATGCTTTGGACTTATACTGAACTTTACAACATATTCCAGATTCACAATCCACAAATCAACATGCTTAAGAAAGTTTATGAGGAAATAATTTCAAGACTGGGAGGTCACATACTAAAAAAGTTTTCGTTCAAAATAATGTTGGTTATATCTTCCAAATGTTCAGTAGGACAAATAAAGATGCTGAGATTTGCACAGGTCGCCTATGGGTTGTTGAGAGTGTACATGACTTTACTTCAAGTAGTACTAAAAGCAAGAGAAATCCTTCGGTCATTGTCATTCAAATTAGGATGGGTATGCAATTGGCCTTTACACCAGCATTCTGAAGGGAGATAGATTTATGCGTGTCAAAAAGCATTCAGTAACTAAAGTTCTAGATTGTCTTTCACTCTCTGTCTTATATGAATGATGGCTTCTGGTACAAGGTTTTAATCTGATACCCTCTGTAGCAACTAGGCCTCTAAACCATGTAACTCTTTTTTAAGATTCCGAGAAGGAGCTGAAGCATTGCCCTTTTTATAGGGAATCACAAATTTTAAGCCTTGAACTGTATTCTTTCCAAATGAATTATTAGATCTTTATCTGCTGTATCATCCTGCTGGAGGCTTTATGGTTTAAAACAAACTACATTTGTCAGTTATGTAAGATAGTACAATCAACAAGACCTTGATGCTTTTATCACCTAAAATAAAAACCATTTTGCAGGGTGGTTTCTATCTCCAGCCCACAATCTTTTAAAGAACTGTTGTTTATTTGTTTATTTGGGGGTTTTTTGCTTTTAAATTTTAGTACATAGTTTTTAAAAGCATGCTATAAATGTTCATTTGAGATCATATTTCTAAAACACTATTTACTTGTTTGTTGTCATGAGAGGTCATTAGGCTTTTAGTAATTTCTAGTCCTTTTATTGTTTATATGCTTATAATTTCACTCATTGTATTTTCACATTCACACTTTCTTCTGACTTACTACAGAGATTTTGAATTATGTGAAATTGTCTGTGCTTGTATTTGTAGAG
>VWYI01029594.1:16832-51596 GCA_013399455.1 Anthoscopus minutus | reverse complement strand
CCGCACTGCCTTCCTTCCTTCCTTCCTTCTGCAGTGCCTTCTGCACTGCCTTCCACACTACTCTACTCTTCTAATGAACAGAATACTGCAGTTATGTTAAAATGATTTCTTTGGAATCACCATTGTTTTGAAAGACTAAAATAAAAGTATTCACCTTGATCCCAAAGGAAATAAGCAGGGCAGGTTCCATATGGAACTCTCCAGCAGCTGATTAAGTGGTATGATTGTGCAACTAAATATACAAAGCACCTCCAACCAGGGTGGTTCAACTTAATCATATAAGAGTTAAAAAGTACAGCAATTATGTCTTGTAGGAAGAAATATTAATTTTTAAATTATAGAATACAACATTTAAAAGTTTAATTCATAAGGCTGTTCTAGGAAAAAGAACAAGCAATTTGAAGTATTGAGTGGTGTGGTCTCTGCAGATACTGTGCATTTAAAATTCAACTGCTTTCATAAAGACTTCAGTAAATAAATCATTATATTTTCCCTTACTGATTCAACTTTATTTATTGATGTCTAGACATTATATCCCTGGAGCAATACAGAATCCTGGCTAAATGACACTTGATCTCTCAGCTAAAAATTGCAGTTTCCCCCTAACTTTTGTCACCAAAGAATGAAACCAACTCTCCACCTGAATTCCAGCGCCAGAATAAAAAGATGCATTCTAGTTCCTTGTACTGTGTCCATGTTCTCTGTGTACATTACTCGTCACTTTAACACTATGGATTTTGACTTTTTCAAGAAAATATGCACTTCTATGCCTTTTCCCTGTGTTTGATAGAGCACATACCTGTCTCACTTGTGAAGGCAGTTAAGTGCATCATAAATCTTTTTCTTACTCAATTTCCATCTGAAGTAATACAAGATAAGTGTTCACTGTGAGATTTCAGCACATTTTCTGCTTATCTCATCTCCAAAATCACATTTAAAAAAACACTGTAAGCTGAGCATCTTTCCTGAGATTTGTGTGGGACTCTAGGGATATATTTGTGTGTGTAAGCTGAATGCTGTCAATGTCTATCCTCTGGCAAACTTTATCTGCATTCCAGCTTTCAAACTCTTCCATCCTCCAGTGCGGAGTAATGCAACTGGCTCCTTAGGGATGGCTGCTGCAGGAGTGGAAACTGGCACATGCTGTGTTGACCTAAGTGAGTATTTGAAAAGCAAAAGGAATTCACCTTCAGGGCCCATGTTTATTCCCTATTTAATTTACATGTATAAGCCTCCTCCTTTAGAGTCATGTCTTATATTTGTATGACTCGTGCAAATAGGATTAACCTGCAATAGGCTTCCTTTTTCTTTATGATTGAAATGCCTAGAATTGACCCAGAAATCAGAAATAACTGTGCCTCATCTAAAGCTATTTTAATGTCTTCCAAACATATACAGTTTTCACTGTATGTTTTACCTAGATTCCTACATTATAAGAAAAATATTCTATTTCCTCTTCTGAAGGAATTCTTGCTATCACCTCAAATGATTTCAATTACTGTTTGTGTACAGGTAAAAAAAATACATATATTGAAAAGCACCTGCTTTGATGAAAAAGTTATTTCAGAATAACTGTGCCTCTACAAAATATGTTGCATTCTTTCACCACACAGACTTCTTTTAGATAAAATGTTGTGATATAAAATTTATTTGAAGCTGTAAGAAATCACCTTCACACTGTTCATCTTGCTATTGGATACATATTTCCATGTCTATTTGTCTGAAACAAGAATATGATCCATGCATCTCCTTCTACTACTGAAGGAAAGGCAAAAGGAATTGCAGTAACCCAGCAAATTGTGACCTTATCCTTTCTGAGTTTCAAATTCATCCTTGCTGAGGAAGTCCATTGTCAGAGTGCATAGCCTGGGCTGTGGCAGTCAGCAGCTGAGATAAAGACAGTCTGTCCTCTAACTATTTTTATTGGGTACCTGCATAGCTAGGTAAAATTAAGCTGAGATATACAGTTTCTATAAGAAGTCCTAATCAATCTGTTGTTCAGACATCCTGCTTGACTTAGGAACCTGGAGGCAATTCAACTTGTCTTTGTTCCAAGTGTTCACAGATTATATGTTCTTATCTCTCTATAAAAGTTTACCAGCTTTCTCTTTGATCCTAACAATATATCCACTTACTTTAGGGGTTATTTTTCCATCTGAATTTCTAACTTCCCTCCTTACCTCTTTCAGTCTGATTTAGGTATCTTTTTCACAGAATCTACCAAAAACTATGGATAAATATAGAAGGAGGATAAATGTGCCTGACACTTGCAGGCTACTGCTCTTGCCAGCAGAATGTAGCTGCAGAAAGGATTTAGCAGGAGAGAATAAATAATGACTAGAAAGATCCAAAAGAGGGGAAGAAAGGGAGAAGGCTCTGCCACAAGTGTATTTGGACTGTTCAAAAGCATTCAAGCAGTTTCATTGCCCCTGTTGTATCAGAAAGTGGCATTTTAAATTTGAGACAGAAAATCTCTTTTGTATTTTTGATTTCTTTTTAAATGAATGGAGAAGCTGTGTTAAACAGCTTTTTCTAAATGAGGAACTGAATGGCCTAATTTATCCAACAGTGCAGATCCCAATGATCATATGATAGCATTTTGGGATGAAAAGAGATCAAGGTAGAATGCCATGAAGGAAAGGAGTGTACCAAAAGGGTCAACTTAAATTCAAATTAAAAGTAGCAGTGATGTGTAGCAGCAGCTTAAGTATAACACTTGTACCACGTCTGAGCTACTTTTCCCTCGTTTTCTCTTTCATCTATCTCTGCAGTCCTCTTTTGCAATTTTCTGATATTGGTTTTTATCTGTCACTTAAACATGTGAATTGATCTTTATTTCACATTCATGACTGAGGCTCAGTTTCCAAATTCCATCTTCTATGGCAGTACTTGTCTCTGTGATGGAAACATTACTATCCAAATGCTCAGCTTTATAAGAAGAACTAGTTCAGCTGCTTAAAAAATAGGAAAACCAACCAAATCTTTCAAATTTTGAAAATGAGAGCTTGTCTGTCATAAAGTCAAGCAGATTTGGTATGTATTTGAAAGTATTTTGTCACTTTCACTCACAGGACCTTCAAATTCTTATCTGGCATCCAAAGCAGCCTTTTGGTTTCAGTCAACTTTTGGCTTTCAGTCGAGTTTTATTATTCTCAGAAGTGTAGTCAGTCAAATCATCCTTATCTCTTTTTATTCATCTCCTGAAGTTTCTGAAAGATGTAGACTTTAAAAATAAATATATCTTATTATTAAATACATACAAATAAGTGCAGTCCCTCCCATGGAATTTGTGTTCTAGTGAATTATGTTTATATAATTTTATTTTTATATGCATCACTGAAAAATTTCCTTCAGTCAGGTCTCATCAGTGCACTTAGTTTATTCATCTGGATCACTCATGTCTGCCAATCAGTTTTACTGTCTTTAAAAGCTGCATGGTTTAAGAGACTACTGTACTACTATATAGAGCTACATTGAATGAGTTTCCTTTCAGCAGCTATTTTGGTGTGTTATATTTATTCTAATAATTTAGATACATTTTATTTTCATTCTATGTTTTATATTTGTTAGAAGCTGCAAATATTTTAGAGTCCAACAAAGTAATGAGACCCCGCTTATATTTAGACAAAAATGATGTTCAAGGATGTTTATTCAAACATGTGACTCAGTATAAATAGGATGAAATAATATATTTACACTTTTAAACATAAATCAACTAATTTTTTCTGATTTTCCTTTCCAGCAAAATTGTGTATGTTGCCCATAAACTGTTCTCTAAATCAGCACTAAATTAACAGGCTGCTGACAAATAATAAGAAACATAGTAGTAGGTACCAAAAAAATGACTAAATTTTGAAATTTTGCACGCTGATCATACATATCTTCCTACTGTGTCCTTCAAAAGCAACAGAAGGGCAAAGAACAGAGACTAAAGAAACTTGGTTTTGACAAGTATAATTTGCAGGCACATCACTAATTAGAAAACAAGTTTAATTTGAATTCATGTTTCATTGTAAGACAATATAAATCAGGAAATGTTATTGCAAAATATTGCAATAAAAAGTAATAATTTTAGTTTATAATGCTCAAGTGTCAGAATGAAGATCTTTGTAGGTTAAGGAAAACATGAACATTTTTATGTACGCTATATATAATCTCTGTATACATAGATATACACTGATCACTTCTTATGATTTTATAGTCTAGTAAAATGCATTTTCCACAATAGAAAAAAAATATTACTAAGGACTAGTGCCTTAATAAATAATTCATTTGTGTAGCTAGGTTTCTGCAATACTACTAAAAAATGAATTTTGTGGGGTTATTACCATTTAAAATAGATTAGATACAAAAATGCTACCAATAGTGACAGAGCCCTTACATGATAGCTAGTTGCTGGATGTAATAACCAAAATATTTTTATCTAAAATCATCAGAGTTAATATAACTTTAGGCATAATTTCATCAGTTTTAATTCCCAGAAGAGATGAAATTGTAGGCAACACCCTTAAATAAAAAGTTTATGGACATTAGAGAAACATTTAAATAAAATTGGGCCATAACTAAGGTGAGGGTTGTAGCAAACTCTAGGATATAAAAGAGAACTATCTGATGACATATCCTAAATGTAAACTAAAGTTTACATGACTAAGGAGAATAAAAGCTGAAGTGGAATCTCTTTGTGTCATCAAACTGTTTTCAGCCTTATAGGAAAACTGAAGCAGTTAATAAGAACTGTTTAGAGATATAAGAAAAGAAAATTTGAATGTGGAAATATGATATAGAAATGGCTGAAGTGCTCACCACAAGTTTTGTCTTATTGCTCATGGATAAGTTTGTTCTCAGACCTTGGTGCACACCACCATGGTTTTGGAAGGAGACAGGCAGCAGAGCAGGACTGTCGACAAAAGTCAGATATATACAGATATCTGGGGCCAGGTGGATTTAACTCAAAAATGGGAACTGTCATTCTCCATGCAGAGTCATGGCCATTGGGGGAGTTTCCTCATGATCAGCGAACGAAATCTTCTACTTATTTTTTAAAAGGTAGGAAGAGAGATTTGTGAAATAATAGGTGAGTTAGCTTCATCTTAGTCTTTAAACGAGTAACATATCCTATTAGAAAGCATTTTCAAATAAGGAAGGCAATCAGAGACAGGAAAAATGGATTTATTAGGGTCATATGATGTTTGATCAGCAGGATTGCTTTTTGAGACAAAATGACTGGCATGTGAATGAGGAAAATGGGTGAATGTAATATGACTTGTCTTTAGCAGGATTTTAGTACCATCTTGTAGAGCTTTGTTTGAGGTTTGTAGAGGTTTGTTTGAAACTGGAGGAACTAAAGGTTATGCCTGTTAGATGAATTAGAAATTTACTAGACTGAACAGTTTAGAGGGTTGTAGCCAATGATTTGAAATTCAGTGAATGGCCAGTAACACATGGACTATCCTGGTGGCTGAAACTGAAGCCAGAATTGCTCAGTATTTCTGTCAAAAACCTGCATGATGAGACAGAGCATATCCGCAGCAAATTTATAGTTCATACTAATATGAGTGGGACTGACATGCAGTTTAATGAAAATAGCTCAGTTCAAGATGAAAACAAGACCTACAAAATCAAGACCAAATTGCTCAGAACTCAAATGCAGCAAGAACTTGCATATGAAATCACGGGGGCTGTCATGACTTTAAATAAACCTAGCAAGTCTATGACACAAAAATAATAAGAATGTTGAAAAGGAAAAAAAGGTACTCTAAGCAAGTGCAAGAACATTATTCAGACACAATTCAAATGTAAGATTAAAAAACCAAAGAAGGTAGAAGAATAATTATAAAAGAAAACCAATATAATTAGCAGTTCATACAGATTTCACCAACAATGCATTTCATCTAACTGTATCTTTCTTTCTCAAGACAACTTGTTTTAAAAGTGAAGAAATGTCAGAAACTTGCCCTGTCTGGGATTCAGAAAGTACTTTGTATGGACACAGGGGAGATTAGATGCTGAGGAAGGTGATATTTAGAGACCTGAAGTTGGGCTAAAGGACAGACAAGAGTGTGGGCTGTAAAAATGTGTCTTTTCAGGCAAGGGTTAAATATTTCTAAATTACTTACGTCGGAAATGATCTTGCTTAATATTTTCATTAAGATTGTGAGCACAGAAATGGGCATAATATAGATAATCAGATGTGATTAAAGGCTAAAAAATGTTGGCAATACTACACCGTAAAATGAATATCTTGAGGAACAGATTAGCAGCATTGTGTTAAGATTTTAAAACAAGTAGAAAATAATGCAAATATGGAATAGAAGATAAAATTTTGGGTTACTTGTCAGACAGAAGAGGAGAAAGATATGAAATATATAAGGTTACAGGAAGACCACTAATGACCAATGAAATGTATTTAAGAGGACAAAGGAATTTTTAAGTGAAATTAATATATTTCTCGTGAGCATACAAAGTGAAATAAATGTTAATGTAAAAGGTAATGTTGAGAACTAATTTGTAGTGCTATATGAAGATCTGAACACACATGTATAAGAAAGATTGATTCAAGTGGGATTTATAGAGCAGTACTGAAATCAGGCCAATGGCATAAAACTTTATTTAAATTACTCTGGAAAATAAAGTCTCCTCTTCTGTCTCATGAAGAGATCAAGGATCCTGTGGTGTAACAAATTCCCAAAACAAAAGTGATATAATGACAATTAATTATTATTATCTGGCAATGTCAAATATATTCCGGTATTCAGATTAAAGTTTACTGTCCAAAAGAAGAATAAGAATCAACACAGAGAGTATCACACAAAATTTATGACTTTCAATGAGAGTTACTTTCATATTTTTAATTTGCTTTTCACTATAGATCAAAGTGAAATTTAAGGGAATTGTCTGCCTACTGGGATCCAAACTGTAGACAAAAACTGTGAAAGAAAATTTCTGCCATCTGCTCTAACAGTATACAAGTACAAGCAAAAAGGAAAAGGAATAGGACATCCTTTCTGCTTGGAGTCGAGGGAAAAAGCATGTTTTTAAGGTGAGATTATATTTACAGCAAACTTGGGGTATGTGGGAATAGAGGTGGCATATGGGCTTTGTGAATAGAGCTCTCTTAGGATTCAGATTATCTGTAAGAGTAGGGAGGAATTCAAGAATATTCTGTAGCAGTCAAAAGATCAGAGCTACCAGGGAATTTTTTCAATTGCATACGTTCTGCTGATGAAAGATGCTGTTTTTTCAAATAATTGTTTAAAGGAATTGGACATTTTTAACTCCCTGGGAAAAAATGTCAAATGGGCAGGAAAAGTATGAAAACTTTCTAATTGAGGAAGTACCAGTAGAGCCATAACTAGGTTACTTGGGGTCCAATTTAAATTGTTTATTTCCTTGATCAATTTGACTCATCCCAGATGTTAAACTTACCATTGCTTAGGAAAGTTCTCTGATCTACTGAATAGGATATCAGGTCTTGTAAGATCATGGGCCTCTGAATATCTTCCAGATCAATTTATGCAAGCAAGTGCCAAAGAGGTAGAGGCTCGGGCTGAAATTTCCCATAACTTAAATGTGGGCCAAATCCATTCCTTGCAGTCCTGTTCTCACATTTTTTCACATTTTCAATGTGTCAGGATTATCCTAAAATACAGAACACAGAAAACCATTTTGATTCTCAAAGCTTTAACTAGTGAAAAATGTGTTTTCTGCTAATTCCTATGGAAGTTCCAATAAAGAGCCCAACTGATGACTCATAAACCACAAATAAAAGTCTCATTCCTTAGTTCTTCATAGGCGTCTTATGCCTCAAACATTTGCTGTCAGCCTTGTAAGACACCTAGCATGCTGCTGTATCATTGAATAAGATTAGATATTTCATTCATATTGAGGAGATTATGAACAGTTTCCCCACTGAGTGACAAGACATTGGGTTGAAAAGACTGAGCTGTGAGTAGGTATTTGAATACAACAAGGTTAGATATATAACCTAGATGACTGGTTTTCCTAGGCTTCCTGTACAATGATTTCCAAGGCCCCTTATACAATGAATGAAGAAAATAATAGTTTTAATTCAGAGCAGGACCTTGGTCTTTTAGGGGAGAAGCCTACCATAGTGATACTGATCATCCTGCAGCTGACAAGTGCCCGGATACTAAAAATTGGTATGTACATTGCCACTGCCGTATCTTTGATCTTTTGACAAATCAATGTTTCCATCAAAATTAGATTGCTGAAAAATTCACCATCAGTGCCAACTCGTTCATGTCTGCAGCTAGAGTGAGTCAGCTACATACGTTGTCCGCTGGCACACATAGCCATTGTTCAGACTGACACTGATATGATGAATATTTGGCAGGTTGGTCTGAGTGCAGCAACAGAGAGATGCCTCTCTCCTTTTCTGCTCCTGCAGCCCCCATTGTGGTTCTGTAGAATGGCCCCAGAGAACAAGTAGCACAATCTCCCCATGCAGCAGCAATTCTGGATGCAAAGGAAATCCCTGAAAGAAATGGTTTTCTCTCTATTTAAGATTTTATTGCACTGGAGAGGTTGTGCAATGGCTATGTCCTAGCTAACACAGTAAAAGTGATTCTTTTTTCAAGAAGGACAAGTAAAGAAACTGAAAAATATTTAATCTATGATGAACAATTTCTTTAAGTTGAAGTTTTTGCTTAAATTAATTTTGATAGTCTATAATAATTTTTGCCACGGAAAATTTGATTGTTTTGTCAAAAAGACAAATTGATTTTTCTAAGTTTTCCATTTTCCTTCAGCTTGAGCTATTTGCCAGCCATATTTGATTTAAATTAATGAATAATGAATTACTTCCTACATACCACTCCCCTCTCCCATCAAAAGACACACTTCTGGACACTCGCAGTCAAAATGAGGAGAAAAAGCCTCACTGAGAAAAGATATAAGAAAAATATTCAGTTCTGTCATCCTCCAATTCTTCAGAACTATACGTGGGCCCACTGACTTCTGCAAACCATACCTGCAAAAAATGGTATGGTGTTCATCTCATGTAGGGCACCACTACCCAGCAGGATATAACTGGCATTTTGCTCTCTGATGCAAAATGTTTCACACAACAATAGAAATATTGCCACCACTTACCTTAAGGCATTGATTCTTTTAAATAACAACCGCTTTCTTTTTTTTTTCACACAGTTGTACCTTCCCTCTTGGTGTTAGCTTAACACCAGGTGGCCTGAAGTTGTCTTTTTCCTGTCAGGAAACTCTTTATAAAATTAACTTTGTTGCTACAGTCTCTGTCCCAATTGCTACTAGTGTCAGCGCTGCTCTTCCTCAATTTTTTGAATGCATCTTTGTTAATTCTCCAAATACTCCCCTTATTTTTACTGTAACATTTTCATATGCATAATTTCACTTCTAACCCATCAAGCTTAGGATTTCCACTGTCATCTTGGCTTTTGTTCATGGCTTGTAATGCATTCTTCCTACAGTACTTTCAGCAAGTGCTTTTCCTCTCATTCTTCTCTTTCCTGTATGGTTATGCCTTTCTAAACTATAATATTTCTAACTATTTTTGACTAGTTGCATTGCTTCTTCATCAGGAAAGATGTCTGAATTTGCAAGCACACGATTTTTCATAAAGAAGGAATTGTCTAACACCTATAGTTGCTAATCATAAAACCATATAATCATAGAATAAAGTAGGGTGGAAGGGATACCTGAAGGACAACTGGTTCAAAATTTAAATACTCCTGTTGTTGACTGAAAACAGTAGAATCTATGATACTCCTGCTCACTCCATGTTCTGTGATTATGATAATGAATAAAAGGGCAATTAAAACGATTTTCTAAATGTCATGCAATACACGTTGTATTCTTTGATGATAAATGCAATCAACGTGAAAGAATTAAGCATTTTGGATGCTCTAAGCTGTTTGATCTTGTTTAAAGGAGTGCTTTTAGGAAGGTTTATCACAGTTAGGAACCAAGTACCCTCACAGAGTATAAAGACAGCCTATTATAACAGAATTCTTCAAAAGAGGGCAAGTGTGAGCTGCATCATTTCAGAGCTACCCTTAGTTTAGTTCGTTTCCGGTAATCAGAAATAGACTTTCTTTGAGAGGATCAAATGTCATTTCCATTTTAAAATTGCTTGTAAGGAATGTATGATGTCTGATCTGGTTAACTAAAGGTCATACCAATCATATGGCTAATCTGAAAATATATATATAAAATAAAAGCTTAGCAGTTCCTGTTAAAATGCCAAGTATCTGTAGTATGCCTAATTGTTAGTGTTTGAAAATTGAATCTTGTTCTTTTTTGAAGCAAAATTTTTATTCTAAACCAAAATTAATTATACTCACTGATATTCTTTTCTATGTGGCTGAATTTGAAATATGCAGACTTGTTTGATCTTTGGAAGATTGCTATGAGATGGAGCTGGATTTGAGATATATGAGAGTGAGAACATACCAAAGAACTGCAGGCTAATTGCATCCTTGTTCAGGCTGAGGGAGTTTTACATTTGACTTCACTCAGAACAGATATATTATGTCTCAGACTGAATTACAGTCTGAATAGTCTGAAGTGTTGTGTAGTAAATTGCTGGTGCATCTAAGGCATGTAACACTTCCAAAATAAAACAACATGAATTAAAAACTAAAACTACATGTTGCTTTTGTGGCAAAAATAGGAAATATTAGGAAAGAATAATTTCCTTTCCTGTTTCAATGAACTGCTTGCAATTGCTCATATCCCAAAGGGCAGGACAAATATACAAGCCGAGTAATATGGGCCATGTGAAGTAGTGTCTCATTCTTTCGTAATTCTTCTCATTTTTCTTGTGGGTGGAGACCACTTTTTATTTTGCGTGCGCGTATCTTTGGCCATTGTTATGTCACAAAGACCCTATATGCACTATATGCAATGTAAAATTCTTATTACTATTTAAATAACAAAGTTTCCATGATATATTTGAAGTTTCTTAGGTCATCTTGTCTACCTTATAGTGTGCTGGTTTTAGCTTGGATAGAGTTAATGTTGTTCCCAGTAGCTGGTACAGTGCTGCCTTTTTGATTTAAAATGAGAATAATATTGACAACACGCTGATGATTTAGTTGTTGCTGAGCAGGGCTTGCACAGCACTAGGGTCCTGTCTGCTTCTCACACCACCCCTGTAGGAAAAGGTGTGCCACCGCCGCCGGGATCTCTGTAAGCAAGTTACTCTTGAGACACGCGGTTTTATTGCACAGGGCGTGGGTGGGTGAGCCCCGCTCAAGCTGCAGCCACAGCTGTAAGTGTGCCAGAGAGAGAGCGGGGAGAGGGAGCGGGAGAGGGGGCAGGCGAAGAGAGGGGCAAGGGGGGACTGAGAGACAGGAGGGGATGAGGAAGAGGGGCAAGGGCAGGGCAAGAGCAAGCAGGAGAGAGAGAAGAGGGGAAGAGTAAGAGAGTAAGTAAAGAGAGAGAGAGAGAATAAAGAGTAAGTAAAGAGAAGGGAGAGTGAAAAGGGGAAGAGCAAGAGCGGGGACAAGACAAGAGATGGGCTAGAGGGAGGCAGAGAGAAAGTAGAGAGAGCAAATAAAGAGGGCTAAGTTCTTGTTACAATATTTTTTATCTCTTTCTGTGGTGAATATTCAAATTTACATTGACCAACCAGTACAAGACACACATTCTATAGAATCTACATATACCCTATAAGAACTACTACATTACCATACTGTGTTACATTTTAAACTCCAAAAGCTGCTCTTTAGATTGACCTGTGGAACCCACAGCTAGCAGAAGGGTATATTGTTCAATCAAAAGAGACTCTCCTTCAGCTGGCTAGGCCATTGTTCTTTGGTTATATAGTACCTAATGCTCAGTATCCGACATCTCAAAGTCAGCTTTCATTTCTACTTCGATTATAGGTTTCATATTTTCAGAATCTTTTGCCAAGCAATCATATTTATAAGGTCTCCCTGTTTCATCTTCCCCAACAACCCCACCAATGAAGACAGTGGAGTGGACAAGTTTTTGGGAAAGGACACAGCCAGGACAGATGACCTCACAATATAGCCTCATGCTCTGCATACGAGGCTGGGGGAAGAAGGAGGAATGGGAGGGACATTCAGAGTGATGATGTCTGTCTTTCCAAGTAACATTATCTGTGACAGAGCTCTGCTTTCCTGGAGGTGTCTGAACACCTGCCCACCCATGGGAAGTGATGAATGAATTCCCTGTTTTGCTTTGCTTGCATGCACAGATTTTGCTTTACTTGCTAAATTGTCTTTATCTCAACCCATGAGTTTTGTCACTTTTAATCTTCTGTTTCTCTCCCTCAGCCCACTGGAGGGACTGGGTGAGCTGCTGGGTGGGGCTGAGTTGCCAGCTGGTGTTAAAAGTTAAAACCACAACACATGGTAAATGAGGAATCATTTCCCCACTGCATTTCGAATTGCTTTGACCAAACTCCATTTAAATAATTCAAACCAAATGTGCTTCTATTGTTCACAATGGGAGGCTCTCATTATTCCATATGACACTGGATCATCACTGTATGTGATGTGTATCACAACAAGGGCCTGCTAGTTAACTATTGCCAAGGCTGACTTTATTTTTATTGTTCAGTTATTCTTATTCACATAGCATTCAAATTCATAAGAAAATAAGAAACTCAAAGACTGCCTTATTTTGGTCTTCAGTAGTAACAGAAGATACCTAACTCTCATCTTTTCAGATGAAGCACACGCCCTGATGCTCCTGGGACCAGGTTCAGTTTGGTAACAATGTAACAGATGTTTCCAAAATAACTAAAAAAGTCTGTGACTACCAAGTAACCATTTAAAAAATCCTACCAAGGCCGAGAGCATTTAATGAAACTTATTTTTATTAATCCAAGAGCACACAGTTCAAAAACGTGCTTGTGCCAGGCAGCACAAGTTGTGGCATCTATGTGGTAGCTGTGAAACTGCCAGAGAGCAGCCCTTACAGCAGGAGAACCACAGAGGGATCAGGCTCAGCTCTTCCTATCGTTTGTGGTGTGCCTCAGGCAGCCCTTTGTGGCCAGAAACTAAAGTACCAAACCACTTGGGTCTTCAGTGCAGCTGTTGGGGAAAAGGGTGGGATAGAAAAATAAAGTCCAAAAGAATATGCAGGAAAGTCTACAAAGTCTACAGTCTTGAATGTTGAAGAGCTTTTCACATCAAGGGGTAATTCTGTTCAAAGGATGAAGAATTTTGGCTATAGCCTTTGATCATTCTCAAAATTAAGTGGAACTCTAGGTAGATGTTGAAATATATTCCTCACTGCTAATAAATTTCTAACATGCTAGATATCTAAGGATATCAATCATACATGTAGTCTTACTCTATAATAGCATAAAAAAAAAAAGAGATTGAATACAATTTTTAGGGTAGTCTTAAGGAAAAGATTGTTCTTCCTAAGCTCAGTTAGGCAGTTTGTTATGCATGAATTCATTACTCCAGCTGAGTGGTTCTCATGACTGAGCATATCCAATGGATTCAAGTGCCAGAAAAAACCTTCTCACATCTAATGCTTACAGAGATTTCCAAAGCAACTGACATTTTCTCTTTTAAAATCATTTCACAGTAGCTGAAGACTCAGAGACATTGTGGCGTTAAAAAATACCGGAAAGGTGAAGTACATTTCCATCCCACTCAAAGGCACCACTGTACACTGGGAAAGGTAGCCTGCACCACATCTCCTCAGTGACCTCATTTTGTGTCCAAATATGTACCGCTGAGCCCGGGAATTTCGCAGCAGGGTGTCCTACCTCTACCTCAGTGGTTTAACAGAAGGATAACGGCACCCTGCTGTTTGCTCTTGTCCTTCAGGGAGGCCTTTACTTCCCACACTCCTGTGCATGTATATATATATATATGTGTGTATATATATATATATATATTTGTACATGATCAATGTATGACCCAGAAAATGAGACAGTTATGAAGAGCTGCCCTTTGCAAGGACCAGCAGAGAAAGAAAGAATGTCTACAGCATTAGCAGGGATAATGTCCAATCCCAGTAGGCTAAGGCAATATTATAGGTAAGAGATTAACACAGAAAAGGATATTATTATTTTAAAAATAAAGAGAGCAAAAGCTAATTAAAGTAAGTTGGAAAGGATTGTCTTTAGGAAGGAAAGCATTAGCAGTCAGAAAGCTCATTGCTAAGAGGTAAGTCCCTTAACTAAAAATAAGTTATTCAATTAACAAAAAACATATTAAAATTACAGAATGTATCATATGAAAATGTTTAGGCTTTATGATTATTTCTCTTTCCTGATGGTGCAGTTATTTCTTTTGTTCCTCTTTTTATTATCAAAGCAGACTTTTGCTGCAGAACTTCATGGGCAGCTCCCATTGAGATAAACAACTCTATTTGGTCAGTGGATATCCTGACAGAGTGACTCTGCATCTAATAATTATATGGAATATTTTTGTTGTCTATGTGCATGATGTACATGGACATTAGTAGAGGCATACATGTTTAGAACTATGCATATGTTGATATTTGTTCAGAAAATGTCTGTAAAGACATTAAAAATCACAGATACTTTGTTTTTTGCATGATTCCACTTGTCATTAAAATCCCTATAGCATGGTCACATCCAGCAACTGAAACTAATTTCAAAGGGCTCAGATGTGTTGCTTTGACACAGACCAGCATTAGAGGCTATTCAGCAGCAGCAGCAGCAGTTCCCCTCCTCTCACTGTAATACCAGTGGCTCTCTGACTTCTTCCAACAAAGGAATAGGTCAGCAGCACATCATGCACAGATCTGTCAGAAAATAGGAGCTTCAGAGGCCAGGAAGAGGTATTATTTTTAATTTTTGACAACAAGGTTAGCATTTTTCATTTCCCAGAAGGTTTATCAAGACTGCATGGACTTTCCCAGCTGACAGACCAGATCCTGGTACTCGCATCCCAGGCATGTGGACATGATTTTCTGAGCCTGAGAGAGTTTTCAGCCTGTCAGTGGCTGATTTGTCCCCAAAGGAAAGTCTTTTGGGAAACTTTCAAGGACTTTTTTTGTAAATAGGTTTTGGTTCTCAAAACAATGCCACACATATGTTCTGAATGTGTTTTTCTCTTGTTCCACCAATGGGACTAGAGAGGTGGTTCCTTTGGCCAATCATGCTGACCTGTATCAGAACACTTTATAAAAAGTGTTGAAAATCATGAAATAAAGGCTTCTGCCTCATTGGGATCAAACCTCACTGTTGTGATTTGAGACCACTCTTCTATTTGGGTCCACTAACAACACAGGCATTGCACTAGGATGCTGCACATTACTTTGGCTGTTCCAGCTACACCAACTCCGAGAGTTATTTCCTCTAGCAGAGGAAGAGAGAGATAACAGGGAAAGATCATGCCATAGTCTGCTTCAGTCACATCCAACCAGTTTATCATTGGTCACTTTATGCTGCACTTCCCCCAGAGGCTGCATCCAGCCCAGTCTTCTCCAGAGTTGTTTCTGAGATTTTGCACCAGACACAGGTACTCACTGGTTTATGTTTTAATTTTAATATATGAGGTAGTTTTTATACCTTCTTCAATGTCTATTTTTATGACATAAAGAACTCTATATCACTTTTAGAACGTGGCCAAGAAAACTGGTTTTTAGAAGATTTTGCCAGACATTTTACACCATGCTCTTTGGTCCGTTCAGTAAAAAACTTAAACTTGGGTAAAAAAAAAAAAAAGTGACATGAACTGCTGGTATGAGGGAAGAATATGCAGCAATTTAACAGTCAGGTATGTCAGAAAAAGGGATGATGTTACTAGATGTTATCATTCTTTTCTGTCGCAATGTCTAGGCAGGAGGCTGGAAAAAAGTATGCAATACTATTCATGTTCCTTTCTCTTGATACACTTTTAAGAGCTACTTGAACCTGTCACACAGGGCTTCATCTGGTGCTCCTTAAAGTTAATGGAAAACATTGGATTGACTTAAGGCCATAGTTCAGGCCTATAATTGATCTAAATGAGATGTTAATAAGGTGTGTATATTAATATCTCTACTTTGCCTCCTCCAGTTGCTGGCACTGCATTTCACTGTACCTTGTCTTAAGCTACACCCATAAGTCTCTGAGATAAATGACTATTTTCTTCAAATGCACAGCTACCTAGAAAATGCACAAGTGAAGTGTGAAATTTGAAAAAAAGGGGAAAAGACAATTTAAAATAACTCAAATTTGGTGAGACTTTTTTTATAAGAAGAAAAAAAATAAAAATATCAGTTATGCAAATTTTGAATCCATAAACACGGAATTCTAGAGACAAATATTTTTCTTTTTTGACCTTTCAAGCAGCAGAGACAAATAACTTGAAACTGAATACCTGCTACTGAATTCCCACTACCATATCCTTTTTTACTGAAGATGACCTTCAAATATTTCTGAATATTCCTGATTATCTCCAGACAAAAAATGTGACAGACCACTGTTAATTTAATATACCTACATTTAATATATTTTTTTTGGTCGGGACTTCCTACCAATGCCAGAAAAACCAGGATCTAAATGTAACTAATGGGCCTGCATGTTCTTGTTCAAAATAAAATTTTGATTCTTGAAACTAAGATTTTTGGAATGGGATGAAAAAAAAGGGAAAATGTTAGGTGTCTGTTCAGATTGTCTCCACTAAATCCTGAAGCATAGTGACAGGAAGATTGCTACTACTTAAAGTCAGCAATTGTCTAGCAGCAAGAGTCTTGGTTGAAGTAAAGGACTAGGGCAGACAGTTTTTGCAAAAACAGAGCTTGTTTTAGTGAAAGAAGGTCTTGGCACATCCCTAGCCTGATGGTATGACTGGATCAATTGCACAGGTACAGGAAATCTGTCCCTTCAAGAAAATCAGTCCCTTTGTGCATGCACAGCACATGGAGCACTTCCACAGGAGGATTGGACCTGTGTGACCTGTGTAGTTGCTGTGTCACCAACTTGCAGCCTGGCTGGCAGGAGAGTGGCAGCTGGCACAGGATTATCAGGTGAGTGCTCTTCAGAGGGTAGGAGAAGGAGGTACATGGTAGAAGAGGTGCAAAAGAAGAAAGTCTCATTAATAAATGTTTAAACTACTGTCTACCTTTTCCATGGTAAAGGTGTTGACTGCAAGACAATCCTAACACAGTGCTGCCATATTTTTTCTACAATTTTGTCAAGTTGAATGTCATCATCGCCTTGTCAACCAAAGCTATGTAGATTTGACAACATCTACCTCTTTCTAGAAAGAACTTATAAATAGATACAAAGGCAAAAATTATTTTTAAAAATAAAGTGGTAAACAATATATTTAATTAGTCAGTAAATGACTCAAGCCTCACATGGGTGCATCTGTTGTACTTAAACATTAAATGTTTAATATAGTCTGACCTTTAGTTACTATCTGTCTGTATATTGATAGATATTAAACATGATTGGTCCAAATACAGGGCCCTGGGGAACACACTTGTCAGCTCCACTCACCACCACTCTCTGTGCCCAACCAACCAGCCTGCTTTTACACAGTGAACAGCGCACCCATCCAAGCTATATGCAGACAGTTTCCTCTGGAGAATGCTCTGGGAAATGGTGTCAAAGGCTTTACTAAAGCCTAGACAGGCAACATGCACAGCTGACTTTCAATTTCTGTGAAGTATGTAATAATGTAAGTCTTGAGAGTTTCGGTCTCAAGAATTACAGATCTGTTAGAAAAAAAATCAAGCTTGATGCAAAAATACAAAGCAATGGAAAACACATCTACACTACTGAGTAATATACTTTCCAGGGACAGATATAGTATTGTTACATTCACTGTTATTTAACAATATTTCATTTCAGAACAGAAAACAACTTCTATTGGGTAGACAGTGCCAAAATTCAGTTACCCTCAGTTTAAGTTGCTTAGATAGACATGGATTTAGAAAATGTACAGAGAAAATGTGAATCTAATGTTATGGTTAAATTAATATTTGATCTTTTATCCTATATTGAATACATAACAGACTGAGACCTTAGTCATTCTTCTGTTCTATGAGATTGTAATCTTTGTCTGCAAATAGTGAGAAAAATATTTGAGGTTTTTATTTATGGAACCAAAGTGAATAATCTGCTGATCGACAGTGTCTAAATGTCTTTCTTTTGATGTTTTGCTGTTGTTGTTTTATGCGGGATTTTATTTACTTTTAAAAGTCAAGGTGTTCAACAACTTCCTAAATCACAAGAATGTGGAACATGGGAAGAAGTGATGCTGAGGAAAAAAGAGTTCTTTCAGATGGTAAGGCAAGCACAGTCATCAAAGAAACACAAAATACTTTCATCAAAGGCTACAATTACAGTGAATAATTTGTCTTACTCATCCATTTGGGATATCTAGTAAAGGCATATCAGTGCACACATATCAGTGTCTGGGGTCTTGTAATTATGCTGTATTTAGTTTCCCCTTTTAATGATTAATTTTGTTTGCACATTGGGATAGTGTTAGGGTGTTCTTTAAGTGGTTGTATTTGCATTCCTTAGTCTTGGGAATCCTTAAAAAGGATGAATCTGGGAATTTCCCTGTTTGCTCCTCTCCTGACAAATTCTGTGACTGGTGACTTGCCCGTTGTTTGCTCTTACAATGGTAATCATGCCCTTTGTTCTAATACTCTAGAGAGTAGGTAAAATTTGTACTGCCTAATGCTAAGCCTTCTGATGTAGTGGGTTGTGGAAATAAAGACACTGGGATGTGTGGAGGTCTGGACTGTAGAAGTGAAGTTACAAGTCCTTTTACATCCAAAGGAAACATAAAATTTGTTATGTACATTTATTTCAGAGGAGAAGAGAGACCACAGAAGTAATTAAAAAAATTCTAGGCATATGAGAGCTTGATATTTTTATAATATTTGTTGCTGAAGCTCAAAATTTCTTGTCTTTCACACAGAGAAAAAATAGCTTGGGGTCTCAGAATATATATCCTCTCAGTGCTGAAAAACAATCTTTCTAAATGGCAGGTTTTTGTCTTTGTTTTCCAGAACAGTATTTATTTCCCAATTCAATATAAATCCTCTGTTGTATACAAGAAAAGTCCTCTCTTCTTAGGTTGTTCTTCCTTCAGATCCCTCTGTTTTTCAAGGAAATTTTTAGCTACTGAAACTCACCTAAAGAGGTTCCTATTTTCTAAAGAGGCCGTCTCTTCGGACTTATGCTGTATGGTCTTTAAGAATACATTCTGTTTTCTGGAGTGGCCTTCTGTTGAAGAAAAGGTTGAAAATGCCCACAGTGACAGTGAAACCTGGCCTGGTAATAAGCCTGAAACCTGACCTGAATAAGCCTTTGGGAGAGTGCACTGCCCACATCTGTTTCGGTGCTTTGGTGCTGCTTCAGGAATGTGGCCAAAGCAGGACACCAGTGCCAGCTCTGCAGTGGCTTTTGTTTGTGTGTGGTGTTGGCACACGCCACCTGAGACCACCAACTTGATTTCATAGGCCAGCGAGCTCCAATTAAAATTCATTCCAACACAATTTTATTTTCAACAGAGAAATTTAAATTACCTGGAAGTGCATTACACATGCAGAAAGAAATTAGAGAAATATTTTTCTTAAGTTACTGACCTGGGATACTTTTCCCTTTATTAGTTCTAGAAACTTCATATTGGTGCACATATTACATATCACATCTCCCAAGGAAAAGGAGAAAGGAGCACCTGGGATCAGTCACAACATTTGCTGCAGATGTTTTGATTATTTCAACAACTGTTAATTATATATAACTGACATGTTTTACTAAAAAAATGGGTGACAAATGAACAAAACCAAAACAAACAACCAAAAACTCAAAAAACCAAAACAAACAAAAAAACAAACCCCCAAAAACTCCAAAGAAACAAGCAAACAAAAACTGCAAAAAAACCCTCCAAAACTTAAAAAAGAGGAAAATTACCAGAAACTCAAAAATAGATTAGGTCAGATGAATAAGAGACAGTAAAACCTTTAATGTAGAGGATTTTTAACAGTTAAAACCAAGTCTGCCTCTTTATTATCTGGAAGCTTGGAGGGTATGTTTCCCTATCAAAATAATTTGCATCCTAAGCCTTGGTTAAGTTACAGACTCATGATCTGTATTGTATGTTTCAATCTTTCTCCTTTTTTAAATTTTAGGAATAGATTTTCCATCTGGTTAAATATACTCTATTACCTATGGAAGATTATTTCCCCTTCATACACACAGAATAAGATCAAAACCTTCACTGTTTACTCATAGCAGACATTTTGGCTTCACAGTAATAATTTGTACATCTGCTTACAAGGCCCACCTGCAGCTTCCTAAAATACATGTTTAGATTTGCTCCCAACTGTTCCTGTGGCTCCTGTGTTCTTATTTGCTTAATTTCTTCATCTGATCCAAACACCTACACTGACTGAGCAATCCCCAAAGGTGAGTATCTCTTTGCAAGTAGTGATTCACCTCTGCTGTTATTGCTTTATTTCTGCTCTGCAGGAAATGATAACTGAATGTCCACAAAGGTGCCTGTCAGCTCTTCCGCCCAATTTCAGCAAAGACCATGGCATTCTCGGGGGACAGTGTGCAATTCTAGTATTCAAAGTCAGCATTTTGTTGAGTGCTAAATGTAGTAAACATTTTACCTACCATACACAATCTCAGAAGTAAGAATAAGGACCTTAATGATCCTGCCAAAATCCCACTTGCTGAATCTATCGAAATACTCATTTCAAAGATACAACTTGATCCCTTGATCCTGAAATGGAGATCTTTTAACTCAGAACTGACATTCTTTAAGGAAAAGCATTACATAAAGAAACAATTTGCCCAGCATTTCTTTTACAACTGTCATAGTCAAGAAACTATTTTCAGCACTCTGCCAGGGAATGTGCTAACTGGCAAAATCAAGCTTAGTGGGCTGCAAGCTTCAATCCATTTTGGATCGTAAGAAATCAGTGTGTTCATTTGTTATCTCAAACAACCATGCCTTTGTCTGCGAACAACATGCAAACCAATGTGCAGAACAACCTCAGACATAAATATCAGATGGTTCAGAATATGGTTCAGAATACTTGAAATTAATGCTTAGATGCCACATTGATAAGCATAGGACAGATCTGTGGATAAAGACAAATAACAGGAAACATCAAACATCCTTTCATCCTTCACAGTTCATTAACATCTGAAAGATGATACTATCCATTTAATTTTAGATATGGTATGGTGATATCAGCTTAATGTCCCAGCAAGAAAGACCAGATCCACAAAAAAACCCAACTAATCAACCAACCAACCAACCAACCAACCAACCAACCAACCAACCAACCACAAAAACCAAAACCCCACAAAAAACCCAACCAAACAAAATACTTATAGAATCATTTGAGTTGGAAAAGACCTTTATGATCATTGAGTCAAACCATTAACTTGGCAGTGCCAAGTCCAGCATTAAACCAAGTTGGCAAGTGCTATATCTATCCATCTTTTAAATATCTTCAGGGTTGGTGATGCAACCACTTTCCTAGGAAACTTGATTAAGGGCTGACTTTAATTGAATTTTTGCAGTTCATTGCTGGGAAACACCAGAAGTTTCTCTTTTGAAGCACTTAGATCCTCATGTGTAAGGGCTGTCAGAAACTCTAGATACCTCATCTTTCCCTACATCTTCTTAAGGATTTTAAGTCTATGAGTGGGTCCAAAAAAGTGCTTTTTGAACGAACATTTCAAGCAGTTCCCGCCGCTTCTGTCAGAGGATGACAGATTAGGACCCTCACCAGTTCAGTGTTTTAATGACAAAGGCTCTCATCCAAAGTAGGAGTGACTATGGATTTCTTTCTTGAAAGGAATAATTTCCTCTGCTCTTTAGAGCATACCTCTCCCAGTGCAGATACCCTCACAATCCCACCTGTTTACTCTTGTTCAAGCATGGAATGGTATAAGAGTTATCAAGCCAAAAATCTAAGACAAACATGACTCTGTAAGCTGGTAGAACAGTCCATTTTTTTAAAGAGAAGGAAGAGTGAAGAAACTGAGAGCATGTGCTGCACCATACCCTGATAATGTGTTCAGTTTCTTTGTGTAATTGTCTGCAAGCATTATTCACTTTTCTCCTGAACCTAGAAGAATCTGTTTATCCCTTCATGGATGCAGGTCCATATATTCACATTATAGTACATGCTGAAACTCTTGGGAGCAAGAGAAATGGGTGAAAAAAATAATGCATGGGAAGGATTGCATTTGTTTAATTTATGGATTTTCCTGTCAAGCCATGAAATTCCCTTCCTGAGGTCACGGGTTTCTTTCTACCATGGTTTTCCATAAGCTTAGTGTTCCATACCAGACAAGACTAGAAGAAAATAAGGATTTACAAATGTGGACTCCAGAGAACCAACCAAAAAGCATATATTAGAAAGCTGATGATTTGTCATCAGAAACATGACTCTTGAAATGAAAGAATAAGACTTTCCTCTTTTAGCTTGAGTGCCTCAGCTTAGTCCAATTGCTAGAGTCTTATAGATTAAGAACAATTGCTTTTTAATGTGATTCATGTGGAATCATCATCTCTAGAATCTAAAAGGAATAAACAGGCCAGTGGATAATTCAAAAATTTATTTATTGGGATGGAAAACCAATAACATTAAAAAGTAAAAACTTCATGCTACACATTTATGTATAGCAACTATTACAGATAACTGCCTCTGTATGTTTGTCACACTTAATTCTCCTTCCCATACCTGGTATTAGTCATTACTGCTGAATAGTGGGATAAAGCTGAATGCTAACCATTCATATCTAATACCTAGATACTCTAGATATTTTCTTGCAATGGCAGCTGGAAGCAATTGCTTCTCTGCTAGGTGCTGCAAATTTTTCAGATATAGAGGCTGCTTTTTTTGTCCTTTAGGCATTGCCTGACAAAGCTAACTCCTACTGATAGTCTGTTCTGCTAGACACTAACTTAGCTTCTCAAAGGCCCAAGGAAGAATGAGTTATGGCACAGGTCTGAATGTCACTGACATACGGATGTCACAGCGGCCTTTACTCACCCATGAGCTCTGCTGATGGTGACATGCACACATCTAGTTCTACGTGCCAAAGCTGTCCTCACAGAAGTACTCACAGAAGTACTCACAGAAGTACTCACAGAAGACTGGTTGCTCAGCACTATGGACCTCAATCAGGTTTTTCAGAAACAGGAATTGTATAATTTGAATGTGACTTCCTACAGAGTTTTTCAGTGTTTTATGAAACATCATGCATCTTGTATTTGTCCATTAGTGCCTCAGTGCACAGTGTTACCAGACACACTGCTAAGCCATTTTCAATTAAACAATATAGGAAGCTTCAAATGGTGCTGGAATCAGTTTACTAGATTAATTCCCTCTTTCTCCAAAAGGAAGATATTGCTACATGATGAAAACCCAGTCTGAAAGACAAATTTAAGGAGTTTCTTTAACAAAGGTTAACTTCTCCAAGTAGTATCTGCTTCTTATTCCTTAATAGGCAAATCAAATATATATCTGACTGATATATATCTGAACTTAGCCTTATATCTCCTAGACTTCACCAGGTGGCACTGGCTGAAACTTAAGCAGAGAAGACCAGATTTAACCCCCAGGCACAGCTCTGCTGCCATGGAAATAGCTGGTTCTTTTGTGATCTGAATATGCAACTCCAAAAAATAAATGGAAATTTCTACTCAGCATATGTCTATTCAGTCTTTTCTGACTATCTAGCATAATACTCATGCTATCCAGGAAAAGGTATTTTGTAGCACTAGCACTCTAGATAATAAAATGTATCAGTAAGTGGAAAATTTACCATAAATTTATGCTACTGTAATCTTCATTCACATAGAAGTTTAGATAAACAGTTTTTTCCCAGTATATTCAGACACATTTTTCAAAACATTGAACAGATATTGAATAATGAACTAGTATTGTGTCCTGGTTTAGGGAAAATTTGTGAGAAAACCTCTGAATGGGGTTAACAGATATTGAGTTGTCAGGAAAGATATAGAAGTAAAAGAAATGCTTTTGTGTAACACTTTTCAAACATCAGCACAAAAGTCCCTCATTATCCATTATCCTGATTTAAAAAGAAAATAATTAGGAACACTTAAACGAAATTTACTGCGAAATAAACCATATTTTCTGTTCTCTTATCGCTGATACATTTGATATCTAAAAAAAGCAAGTCATGTTGAAACTCTCCTGAGCGGATTCCTCAGTATGCATCTAATTTATGCATAAATTTATGCATTTGTGCCTGGTTTAGACATTACTTCACTGAAAAGATAAGACTGTGAAGCAGAAAGGGAGGGACATTGAGATGCCATAACCCCCTATGTTCCTTACACTGCTAACAGAAGGAAGCCAGACCCCTGAGAGACCTTCAGAGGGACACTCAGTTCACCTAAGTTGTGTGTCTGCCTTCCTTTAACAGTCAGGGCTTGCACAGGAGAAAACAGTGAGATCCACAATCCAGGAGTGTTCCCTTTAGCCAAGAAGGCCAGTGGAGTGTATTAGGAAGCACATTGCCAGCCCATCAAGATCAGTGATCCTGCCTCTCTACTCAGCCCTGCTGAGGCCACATCTTAGCCAGCTGAAAAGAAGAGTTTGTGTTGCAGCCTTTCCTTCAGCAGAAGCATGAAAAGTTGCTCTACCCAGAGGTCAGTTTTAATGTTAATATCTTTGAGAGTTTCCCTTTCCAGATAAATTCAGCTTCCAGCAGCCAGTAAATTCAACACTTAGAGGAAATGCAGAGACACCCCAAAAAAAAAAAGGATCTTAGTGAAACAAAGAGAATAGAGTTCACTGAAAACCAGGGTAGTTCCTCAACCTCCTTGCAAGAGGCTTTAAAATTATATTTTAGTTAGGCAACATTTTCTGAACTCTCTAGATCTAGAAATCAACAAGAACAGTATGTGGTCTTCATTATGAACAAATTACACTACAACATCTGCAGTCACATCTGGCCTTAAATTTTTTGACTGTGGAGTCACAAATCAATTCCCTTGACACCCAGCTCCTGCATACTCACTTGTCCTCTCCTCTTTGCCCTTCCTTTTGTCTAGAAGAATGAGTCAAGTTCAAAGTCTTGCCTAATTTTTTTCTTTCCTGGGCCCAAAAGATCTAAAACAATAATTAATTAAACTGTGGCCTGGAAAATGTGGCCAAGAGTTTCATTCCACTGGCACAGTGAATTATCTTCTGTTAGAAAAAGCTCATGTTGCTAGGGAGATGCTTTCTGTGGGATTACAGAATGAACATTTTCCAGAGATTAATAACAGTATCACACCTCATTATTTGGTATTGCAATCACCAGATATGTTCCTTTGACAGTAATTTTCAATATAAATTCCTAACAGTAATTTCATTTAAAAAAAGCAAACCAACCAAAAAATCTACCCTACAAAAACAAACAAACCCCCCAAAAACAAAAAAAAAACCACCAAAGGAAAAAATGTTCACTGAAACAAAGGCTGCACACTGTGTACAGGGAGCAGAAGATGAAGAGAAAAGGCACACCTGAGATGTTAGTCCCTTTGCTGATGTCGGAAGTCTGCAGGACTTAAGGAGTGCAGTTTGTTTCAAAGCACTGCCAAAGGGAAAGTTCTCACAAGATAAGCCATCAAAACTGGCCCAGATGGCAAACAGGAGGGTGTTAACTTCAGGCCTAGACAGAGGTGAAAGGTTTTGAACCAGCACACCTGACAATATTTCAGTGTGCAGACTGTGGGAAAAGCATGGACACAACAAGAGGAAGATGCAAGGCCTGGTGAGGCAGAGCTGGATAACCTATTTGGACAAAAATTCCCATCAGGCCAAACTTGGGAAGGAAGCATCTGCTGACCCATATGCCATCCCAAGCTGAGGCAATGGCATCTATGCCACTGGGTACCTGAGACTTGCAATGTGTAAAAGTGGTACCTCCAGAAGAACACTCCGGGGATCCCACCACTGAGAGGATCATAAGGAAAAGGTTCAGGAGAGACACTGAAGGAACTTGCATGATGGTGATTATAATCTGTTTCTCTCTCTTTCTCTCCTCTTATCCCCTTTCCTATTTCTTCCCCCCTCCCTTCCACTCTGCTCTCATTTACTGTTAAATAAAATTGGTGCTTTTGACTTTGGCATATAGTCTAATTTGCACCTTAATATGGGCAGAGGTATCTTTTAATAATTAGACTTGACAATTATTTCAGGAGTGGGATTGAAACATTATTCCAGTGATCTTAACAAAGTCATTCAGAGAGTTTGGGAAGGAAAACAGTGTAAGAATACGTATATACATTGTAAAATAAGATCACATCTTGTTGGATTTAAAAGGATCAAAGAAATTTCCTTTAATGAACTCACTGAGGTACATGAATTACACAACCAAGATTCCATCAAACTACCCAGACAATGCTGATGAACCTATGGTCATTTAAAGAAGAAGAGAAACTACCTTGTAGGAGTATGAGAAAGGCCATTGCCAAGGAGGATCAGAGCTTCACTGGTCCGTAAGAGAAGAGTTGGGTATTGTCATAGATCAGTTAAATCTTGTGCAGCCTGGAAAATGAATCAGATAGTAGCTCAATTCCACTGTTCATGGGCATCATGAACATTTTTGCATGCCCTAGGCTATAAGCTGAAGCCAAACTTGCTGGTCAATGATCAAGGAGATCAAATATCCATTGATCAAAATGTGGTTTTAGCCACATAGTCATTCAGATAACCATACAAAGGCACTCATATTTAGCTGCCTTTATCTCAGGAGGAAAATGTAATTGTCCCTTACCTTGGATTTTCTTCAACAAAATGAGAGAAGAGAGAAAGATGGCACACACTAGCACACCAGTTCCCAAATATCTGACAATCTTCCCTGTGCCTCATTGTTGGTACCATAGCATTATGCAAATCATGGACTAAAGCTTCTGGAAAGTTAATAACACTCTTTGAGACTTTTGGTTTCTGACAGAAGCTTGAACTATATCTATCCTCGTGCTCCAAGGCTATTGCATTCAAAATAATACCATAGCATTTCAGATATATTCAGAATACTTTTTTCCAGATTCTCAAGCATCATAAAATATAGTTGCTCCCTTTTTTGAAAAAGAAAAACCCAGACAAAACCACAAAAAACACACCAAAAAAGCATTTCCTATTGATAAAGCCAGAAAGATATTATCACTGGAAAAAAGATAAGAACTCTGCTAGTTTTAGTAGACTTTTACCAGATTATATTAAAATTATTATGGAAAAAATATGATCTTCATGTTTCATTTGGAGACCCAAAATCTTTGAAAGCACTGGATGATGCAAATAAAGGATCTTTAAGCATCTCAACATAGTTTATTAAATCACAAAAGTAACTGAGGCCCAGTAAATTCTCAGAAGGATCCAATTTGCAGCTCTGCGATGACATCCAAGTTGATAATGTTAAGTCACCTGGTATAGTAAAAAATCACTTTGTTCTTTATGTTTGGCTTGAACTTCTGAAATTCAAATAAAAGACACGTTTGGACTCTAGACTCCAAAGGCATTAGTCAATCTGCCAATTTCTAGGATCAGAAACAGATACCACTTGTTACTTGGAAGGGTATTGCAACAAAAGTTTTAGGTAAGAAGAGACAATCTTATTTTTTCCCAGTTTGCACAGGCTCACTCTATAAACAGAAGTAAGATTATATATGCTAAAACCAGCAAATAATAGTTCATTTTGTATTTATTCTTTGAATATACTGAAAATATAGCTGTCCTACTTTTGCACTTTTACAGATAACACATACATAATATCATTACAGCATCCTATATCATCATTATAGTATTATATAATTATATAGTATCATGATGGATAACACATAATATCATATATTCTCATGCAGGTGGGGTTCTGCATTTTGCTGTAATAAAACTGTAAGGAGTTTTAAGGTTGCAATTCAAACAAAAACAACTTCTGGGAACACCAGTATTTCAACTACCCTACACAAAAGTAATAGAGCAGTGGAAGAATGCCTGCATTTTCCACCAATACCAAATATTGGAGGTTGCAGACACAATCAATTCACATTTTGGGAAAAATATTCATGCTTGAAGGTCCTCAGGTGTGACTGATCCCTATTTATACAGAGAATGCAAGATCAGCAGCCAAATACTATATTTTCTGCTTCTATTTACCATATTATTGTACACACAGCCACAAATTTTGTTATTACTGTGTGGGCCTTATTTCTCAGAGAAACAGACTCCCACAGAAATCAGAGATCTGGAGGCCAAAGGCTTCCAAAACCACTTGCCCCAGAAAGAAGGAGGTCTATTTTTATGCTAAATAGTTTGCTGGCAAACAAACAATCAGTACTAGCAATAGGAACGAAGTTCAGTTCACTTTCTCTGAGGTGACCAAGAGAAGCTAAATAAAAGTTGGACAAGAAGGCAATTTCTATCTCAGAAGATTACACTGGAGTAAGACCTTACAGGTACATCAAATGCAGATATTCATCAAGAAGAATCGTTGTGACTAAGACTTGCTTTTTTTGGAGAAAGTGAAATGCATTTGGAAGAATAACAGAAAGTACATATGCATTTCATGTTGACATGTAAATTGGAAAATAAGAGATTTTGAAACGTCCTTGGAACTGTTGCCATAGTTGCCTTCTCTCCATGCCATTATAAATTTTCTTTTTTCTCAGTAACAGGATGAGGTATAGTATTTAAAAACTGACATGTTTATTATGAATAACTGCATCAACAGTTTTTTTTATACCTTTTGTAGTCACTTTCTCAAGCAGTCAAGAGACAGCATTTTGACAATGATAGGATTCCATGTGATAGAGATCAGGTAGCATCAACCTCACCTGCTATTTTCCTCTGCATTTGTGGACAGCTTTCTGTTATTCATAGAGCTACTCAAGCATTCAACATATGCCATAGAGTTCCAGTGATTTAGAGCCATCTGCTTAAGGATTTATTTTGACAAGCTGAAGTTCTCACAGTGCTGTTCAGCCTTTTACCAAAAGACTAGTAAAAACCACTAAACACACTTGTGAGCTACTTTTGGTAAATATGTTTATTTCTTAAAAGATTGATGCTGATTAAACTGATCATGTGATGAGAAGACAAACCCTAAGCAGGTCAAAGCAATATGTTTTTTATGCTTCTCAGCTGTAATTTTGTTTAATTGATGCTTTTACCTTACTCCATTTTTCCAATAGTATATAAAATAGCCTTTATCTTGTACCACACTCTATCCCTTAGTATTTTAATTAAATTTGACTTAATAGTGTAATTTTATTTTGAATAAAATTGCTTTTATCTCTGTTAATTTTTACTGCCTGGTTTTCAACTTGTTTCCATGTATTTATCTGTGGGTATAGCTTGTATACGTATAGGTATTAATTTCAAAGGCTTTCTGTGCTGATTTACATTGAAGTGGTACTGACATTGCCAGCCAAACAGTGCCCAGGGAAAGCTCACTCAGCTTCTCAGGTCAGATCACATAATTTACATGACTTTCCTGAAGGGAGTTCCAGGGCCATTCTCAGACAGAAGTACCCATCTGTGAAGACATCTTTTCCCCAGCAATCTTCAGTAACCCAAACCCCATTTTCTTTCAGCATGCCCTCTGGTCTAGGATGTTGGTACTGATAACATTCCTGCATTGTCCAGTGCAGGGAGCTGGTTATTTTTCAGCCAGCTGGAGGAGATCTGCCAGATTATTTCAGATACACTTACACAGTACAAGGGAGCGAAATATTGCCATTTCAAAATGCCATGACAGGATTAAATTTTGGCAGGTTACCCCTTGATTTTCTTTGCCAGCGCTTCTCATTTGACAAATAGATTCATAGACTTGATGTGCAGACTGTTGTGATCGCTTGGTCTACAATGGATATTATTTTCTCAGATGCTGAGTCAAAGCATGTTTTCCAGAATGATATCTAATCTCATTTTACAGACTTAGAGCCAGAGTGCATCTATTGCTATTCCTGATAAATTGTTAATTATATTTACTGTCTCTGTTTCAAGGTTGAATGTGTGTATCTTGTTATACTTTTGTCTGTAAGATTGAAAGTTTACCTTTATTTCTCTCGATCAGATTTCATTTTAAGGAAGAAATAAGTATTTCTATATGACAATCAAATTACCTTTTAACCTCTGCTTTGATTAGTTAAACAAATTGTGTCCCTGCCACATGTTTCTTTTTCTAATTACTCTTTGAATGTGGTCAACAGACACTGTCCCAGTAGAATCATTAAATTGTATTTGATTGGAAGGGACCTGTCTTAGATCATATATTTCCCCCCTCCTCTCATGGGCAGGGATACCTTCCATCAGACTAGGTTGCTCAAAGTCTCACCCAACCTGGTGTCAAACACTTCCAATCATGGTGCATCCATAACTTCTCTGGGCAACCTCTTCTCATACCTCACCACCCTTATAGTGAAGAATTTATTCCTAATATCTAGTCTAAATCTACATACTTTCAGTTTCAAGCCATTCCCCTTTTCCTATCACTACATATTCTTGCAAAAAGTCCCCCCTCATTTTCTTTGCAGCCCCCCTTTCCCAATGCTTTCAGTCTGTTTTAAAAGAACAGGTGTTTCATCTCTCTGATCATCTTCCTGGCCTCCTCTGGACTAACTTCAATTGCCCTCGTCCTTCTTATGTTAGGGACTCTGGAGGTGGGTGCAGGAATCCAAATGGGGGTTGCAGCATGGTTTTTGCATAATATATTTGATTTAATTACTTTCTATATTGTAAAGTAACCTGTTCCCTCCCACTGTGTTCCTTTATTGGTTTATACTTTGTAAACCCCTCCTTGTTCTCCTCCCCTGAGTTTCCCTCATGGGCTCATTCATCCCTTCCCCTTGCTCCTCCCCCATAGATCAGCGGCTGTAATCTGAGATGTGGGGGTCTCTCATGGCAGAACTTTCAAGAGAATAAACCTCTTTGGAAATCCCATGAGGGGCCTCTCTCATCCTTGCTCCTGCCCTCGGTGTTTGGGTGTTCACAGAGCGTGGCTCTGAGCCAGCACTTGGGTCCAGAGCTCTGCTCAAGGCTGGCCCAGCCCTGGTGTGAGTGCCAGAGACTTCCATCTGCTGGGCCAGCCACCCCTTTGCTCCAACGCTGTGTCAAATGGGGTCTCACAAGAGTGAGGTAGAGGGAGATGACAGCATCCCTAGGCTGGCTCCTTTTTATGTATACCAATAGTATCATTAGCTGTCTTCAACTGAATATTCTTTTTCCACAATCCCCTTTTTGTTTATCCAGAAGTTGCAGTAGCATGTCAAGATACTCATATATTATGTCTCCAGTGTACCTTCTGAATGACTGTTTTCCAAAATAGGGTTTTCATGATTTACCTAGAACATTCATTCGTCATCCTTGGATCAATTAGCTTCAGCTGTTTGAAAGCATGCTTGGTTGGAGAGTAACAATTTTAACTGAACAACACTGATCACTCTGTAATGGTAACCTCTCCTGTTACTTACTGTCCTGACCATCTTAATGCTAGTAATAAATTCATGCAAAGTTTTATATTGTCTGTATTCTTGATAAAATCATTGAATAGCACTTGGCAAAGCACTTGTACTTTGAGATAAGTGCCCAAAAACTGAATTTTAATGAACTATGTTTGGGAAAACCTTAGTCTTTCTAATTTACATATAATGCAGATTTTTAAGCAAGCATCAAGGATAATTAGGTCAAATATTCTGATGAAAATCAGATTTACAGTCTTTTCTTATAAGTGGTTTGAACAAGAAGAAAAAGGTAAATATGTACATGACATGGATTTCTTTTTGGCATCAACATTTTCAATTTATAGTCCCTTCACATGATGACTGAGAAGGTAGCATAATGCAGTATCAACAGGTAGTAGTATAATGCAGGTCATTTGGATTAGAGCTGACTAGCAGATCTCAAAAGATAAAAAGGAAGGTGGAATCTTTGCTGAATAAGAGGGTTTCTAGTTGAGTTCTGGGTTGACCAGAAATAATGTTTATATGAATCAATATTCATCTAAATGAGCTAGAGTTAGATATGAAAAAAATCAAAATATGGTAAGATCTGTGAGGGATTGAATGATCAAAAGTATGAAGGCTGATGATTAAGCAAGACCAGTAACAGAATGTGATCTAGATTACATGGTGAAGTGGTCCATTCAAAAGTGAATTTGAATGCTATCAAATGAAAATACAGTGGTGAGCTACATAGTGGAAGAACTTGCTGACTAGAAGAGTAGCAAAGGCTACTCTTGCATTAAAAGGGGGACACTTAGCATAAATTAGATGCTATGTCAGCTGGGAGATTGATATTGGAACGAAGTTGTTCAGCCAATATCAACATATTTAAAGACTTCTTAAAGCTTTAAAAACTTCATGTTTTAATGTTTAACAAGAAATAAAAATGAGACGTAAGATAGTGTGACTTGTTTCATATAATGTATTAATCCACTAATCCATTAGTAAAACTGGGAAGAGTAGCTTGTGAAATTGCTGTTTTGTAGCCCTTTCACAGTCCTAACTTCTCTCCATGTTCTGCCTGTCTTCCATCTTCAGACAGCTCAGAAAGAAGCATGGACTACTAGAAGATAAGGAAGGACAAAGGAGGCTCTAATGTTGAATCCTGGCTCTTACTGGTTCTTGCATATCAACTTTAAATATCTTTCCTGAATTTAAAGTTGTAAAGCAGGTGTCTTTATGTTGCTGTATCTGAGATACAGTAATATCTCAGATCTCAATACTTATTCCTAATTGGGAGATCACACTCAGGTATACAAAACATCCCTTGCAACTCTGGTGTGATCTATTAATCTCCTGAACTGAGACTGATTGCTACAAGAAATGAAATCTCCTAAACCAAATTTTCTCTATGCAGGTGATCTCATAGGAAAATGCATCAAGCAGAACTGAATTCTTTTGCAACTCATGGTAAATGTGAGATGTATTTAGATAATTTAACATTTCATTTTTGGTCCACTCACTGCACTTTCACAGATTTAGTAAATGTATCTATAGACTCTAAATCTCCCATTTCTTTTACATGTTATATGCTTATTATGCTTATTAATTTAATAATGAAGTGGAAAGTAGATTAAGTACACTGTAATTAATGTAACAATTCTGTTTTCAAAGTACTTTTGACTATTTCCTTTTTTACAGTTTTGAAGAGATCCTTATAAAGTCATTCCCTGTTAATACAGTTTATCATAGGGTTATACCCAGCTGACCAGGTACTACCTCTGTAAATCTAATTAACATAGGCCTTTTTCTATGTCAGTGCCTTTGTATTTTCCTTCAGAAATTGTCCTGCCTGTCTCCAAATATCTTCCTCAAAAAGACTTTTCTTTAAAAGCTAGAAAAAGATTAACTTGATCAATCTTGCTAAGTATCTCAAGATTTTCTCTCAACAGTCAACTCCAATTACACATCTGGGTTTTCTATCATTATCATTACACAAAATTAATCAGAATTTAATTTCATATACAGTACAGAAACCAGTGTGGAATTAAAAAAAGTTACCTGTTTCCTGCTGCATGGTAGCCTTGTACTTAAATCAAGTGGGGAAAAAATAAACCCTTAAGGTACAGAGGTCATTTTTGCTAGTACAGCGATTGCTGTGTTAATTCCTCTCACTAAAGTTGCTGCCTAATGGCTCATTGGTAGCTGCAGCTCATGTTCTAGCATTCATTTCATTCTGAGATGTGTTGTTAGCAGCTCAGAAGGATAATGGCTGACTGCTAAAAAAGAGGAAAGACTAGGGGCTCTATTCATGCCACCTAATTTGTTTGCAATAACATTTGTCTAGGGATTTTTAATCTGCTTTATCATGTGCTTGGCTTAAAAAAACCCACATCCACAGAAAAAAAGACCCATAACTTTATTAGGGCATGATTCACCTTATCCTAGGAGTAATGTGACAAGCTGCTAATGATCCAGATTCAGAGTTTATAAAAATGAAAGCTGACCATGAACACCTGAGAAAACCTTCATATTCCAGAGGATAAAATTCCTGTCATCATACATAAATATCCACAATGCACCTGCCTGTTTCAGTCCACTTTGCAGTTTGCAGACAAAAATAAACACCTCAAGGACATAAGCTCTTTTAATTCTGAGGTAAGCAGATAGGTAAGAAGGTAACACTAGTCAGGTGAATTTCTGCAGATGGCTGAAATAAATATGAGATAAATCATACCCCATTCATTCTGTAGATCACATAGACCTATGTTGGAAAAGCTGCAGCTGTGTTTATGACATCTGTAGAATATAATGACATAAATTTATAGTGTTTTATCATTATGAAAAATAGACAAAACCAGCATTCAGACCTCAGTTCCAGGCTGGAATTCAGCCTGTCTCAAGGCAATTATTCAAGACAGTAGATGTTGCATCCCATCTGGAGCTGGTGGGGGAGTAGGATATCCTGGGATGTGACCCCTTGTGGCAGGTTCAGTTGGAACCAGGCAGAAACACCAATTAAGTATCATGGTTTTTAAAATTGCCAATTTGAAATTTCCCGGCTAATGCACCAAAAATGTTGTGGGTTTAGAGCTAGCCAAAACTCACTAGCCCACTCATGTTCTGTTGTGAGATATGATTTTTGAGGAAAGGAAAACGCAGGCTTAAACTTAAGACTATAAGGAGAATTTATTAACAAAACTAAAAAGGAAATAACAAGGAAAAGTCCAAATGAAACCTCGAGAACACTTCCCTCCTTCACTCACTTATCTTTTTTCCACTTGACAACACAAAAACGAAATCTGGGATTTTTAAAATCAGTTATCACTCTTACAACAATCTTTCTCTATTTCACATAAGGCAAAGAGTTTTCTTTTTCAACACT
>VWYI01029594.1:0-16380 GCA_013399455.1 Anthoscopus minutus | reverse complement strand
GGAAGGCCGTGGTTTCCACAGCTCCTGCCACGCTGCCGCAAGTAGAGAGCATTGTAATTGCCACATTTAAAAAAAAAATGATATAAGGACATGTGCAGTCTTGATGATTTATATCATTCACAAAAAAAGATAAAATTCCAGGTTACAGTATCTCTTCAGCAGCTGCTTTGCAAGGAGGATTTTGCTCATTATTGACATTATTTCTTCAGGTGATAAAACAATTTTGTGTACTATTTGCTATTCCCGAAGCACTAGATCATAATCAGGCATTCAATCTTTAAATATTGTAACAGTGTATTGTACTTTTTTGAACTTCACATTTGCAAAAAACCTGTTGCAGCTCACACTCTATTTAATTCCCGCATATCTCCTGTAGTGCCCCCTGGTACTTCCTTTTTTGGTTTGTGTCTGGTAACAGAGTTACAGACAGGACTTAGTCCAATGCCTGGTTCAATGTTACATCTCTCCTATACCGAATAAAAAGGATTGGGTAATACATGGGGAAACATTTAGATGTTTTTCCCTCCTGCATTTACTGAAACTGCTACAAACACTGTGAATTTAATGCCAGTAATTGATCACTAGAAAGGTACTTGACTGGTGAAGCAAAAGAAGGAGAAGAAAATAAAAAAGGGTGAATTTCTGATCCTTCTGAATGGCTGGTTATAGTTTCATATGCCTGTGTTACCTTGAAACAGCACAACACCTCTGAAGGAATATATTAAGCTCCATTGTTTAGATTCTGTTATATGAATGCATCTTCTTCTAATACCAAAGCGAGCTATGGAACTGAGTCAGGAGAAGGTTGTTTTGGTTTTTTTAGTCTGGTTTTTATTACTTTTATTACTATTGTAGATCACAGAATTCTAACATCCTCCAGCTCTAATATCTACTGTACGTATTTTACAATGAAATAGTTTGTTCACAGATAAATGGATATTAGATCCCTTCTGGGACTACACTGATCCTGTAAGTGAATAAAAAAAAAAAAGGTGAATAAAAAAAATAAAGGGAAAAAAAGAGGAAAAAAAATAATTTAGAGGCAGCTAAAACTAGCAAGAGCTAAGAAAAGAACTATCAGCTTCTAACTTGGCATCCCAAAATTCAATGCCAATATGCAAAATCTACAACTCTGAAAAAATCTAACAAAAAAAACCATCTTGCAATTCAGTTTGCATGGGGTAAGAGAGTGAGGTTTTCCAGCTAAACATTTTTTTATGGGAAACAACATCAATTATGACTCGTGTTAAGATGTACTACAATAAACAGTTCAGATTTTACCAATGGTTTCTATCTCAAAACACACAGAAGTTTAAGCAAATATTCTTGCCCAATTTTTAGGCAAGATTTATTCTGCCTCAAAATTCACATTATCATGCACCAACAACTTTCCCCATCCCCAAGGAGGTGCCTGATGCCCAGAGCTGGGCCTGCCCTGCTGCCCAGCAGCTGCCCTGCTCCTGCCTCCCAGGCAACTACTGGTTCTTGCTGCACTCTGATATATCCTTTGTAAGACCTAAATCTCATTCTTCTGCTGAAAGGGATTCCTATGCTGGATGCTGAAGCTCTCCCTTCCCTCTGACCTTGTCTGGTCAGTTTGCACTTACTTCATCGCTGCCTTCCATCCAACTTTGCAATCCCCAACTACTGATCATTCCACTTCCAAAACAGAATTAAATGCCTTACACTAAAAGTGCTAATTGCCTAGTAATGGAACTTTTAATCATCAGGTGATTAAAATTTTAATCACTAAAAGGCCTGAGGAAATCCAGTACATAATGCTGAAGATCAATTTCTAATTTTTTTTAAACATATGCTGCCAGTGCAAATTGCCTTATGTCGTAGAGATGAACGGTACAGTATGTGAAATGTGAAGTTCTTCAATACATCCTGTGCTGAAAGAAAGGTTGAAGAAATTGAAGGGTGCAGCTGTAACTGTGAAATTTATTTAATGTTAGATTAATTTATAAGGGGATTTTCTTTTTAAGCTTATTTCAAAGTCACTAGAAAAAAAAAATATATTCCTGCATTAACTTCCCAGCAACTAAAACCAGATTCATGAAATCTGCTTTTCCAATCAAATGGCAGATGAGAGCTGAAAATACAGATTGAAAAATATCTAGAAGGAACTGTAACTGTTTTTCCATATTGAATAAGAAATAGTAGCTATTGTGCACACAAATCTAATCTCTTAATACTAAAATTTTCCAGTGAAGTTTAGCACATGGATTCCAGATTAATGTGCTAGACAGTAATGACACTACTAGTTCAATGAGCCACAAATGAAGAAGGAATCACCAGATAGAGGAAGCCATCTGCTACAATCTACCATATCCACTTAAAAAATATTCTATATTTAAAAAGTTCCCTACACTCAGAGAGGTCTGTGTGTACCAGATCTTGGCATTTCATAACCACCCATTAGCTGGCACAGGACAGTGGGAAATCCACAGCCTGATGGAATGGATTTACAAAGCTGTGTTTAGGCACAAGACAGGTATCTCTTGAGGACTTACAACATTTTTTCACAAAAGTTTGTTTGATGATGCATTAATAATTTGTGATTATATTATACTGGTAGCAAGCAAATACAAAACATGCATCAGAAAGGCAGCATCTGACATCAGGCAACTACAGCTGCTACAAGGCATTTCTGAACCTCCCCAAATTCCTTGTATTTCCTTATTCTACGGTTTAATGGATTTTCAGGATTAGAGACTGACATTTCTTATGTTTATCCTGTTTGTCCTTTGCATTTCTAGCAAAACAAATTCTTCATGTACTTTTTGTTGCCTTGCCCTGGACTCACAAGCAGACCAGACAATTCATCTGCTAGGAGTCCTATTAAGCATCAGACAATTCAGGGGGAATATAAAGGCATGTAAGGGACATAATGGCTTTTCTGGAGGCTTGCAAACATTTTTAATGTTTCAACATACTGCTCTATTGCTTCTGTATTGTTAAAGCATGTTCAGTCTTTCAGATGAAGTGCATGATGATGATTCTTTACCTCCCTGATAATAAAGAAATATCAGGAAATAGAAAGGAATTAATGGAGCTGAAAAAAGTGGTTTATTATGGTCAATGGGCAGGTTTGTGGAGACAAATATTCAAAACCTACAAGGCGCAGCCTCACACATCTCAAAAATAACTGTATAGATTTAACTTTAAGTGATTCTGAAAAGCAATTAAAGTACATACTTTTAATCTGTAAGAAACAGAATAATTTTGAAACCAAAAGAACTAGTGATATGAGTATCATGTATGTTTATGCTACAATATAGTGTATTCTTAACTCTCAAATTAATTTAAATTGGAAGGAGAAAAACAATGAAGTACAACCAAACAATATATTTTATTCATTTGTAATAGTTCGTATTGAAGGTACTATAGATACTGAGGCTTAATTTACAACTGCTTTTATACTTGCCTTCAAATTATCTTCATATGTTAATGGTTTATCAGCGATGGGAGACATCTCCTGAATGAAAGACAGTATATAACTAAATTCTTTTCTATTCTGGTCCATTTGTAAAGGTCAGCTAAGCAATGAATCAAAACAGTACTAGAAGGGGGCAGCTCTCTTGAGACTGTAGGTATCAAAAGAGCTGACAAACCAGAGTTTTGCAAAATCAGTTCAATACAAGGGACACATGGCAAATCCAGACCTCCTACACTAAGCTGGTCGTATTGAACTGATATCAAGGGAGTTGGAGCTGCTTATATGAGGTTTGAGCTAGACTCAACACAACAGGTGTCTGGGATACAAATTCCTCCAAATAAATGGAGTTATGCTGTGGATCAATCTGGCCACATTGCTTAGAATTTCCAGCTACTTGCCTGATTGTTTGTGTCACAACTGTGGAGAGTCATAGACTGCAATATAATAGGACCTCATTCTTTGTGGGTCCACCTGTAGAATTTTTACCTCTAGCAACTTCTTTGTTTTCTTTTATAGAAATCCCTGGGGTTAATTTCTTTGAGGAATAGGACAGTGTTTAAATTGTTGTCTCACTTATGACCTGCTTAGTTTCACTAGATCAGGTTCAAAGCAATAAGCTGAAAAACCAAGATAAATATATTCTTTGCTGAAAAACACTGTATAAAAAGATACAGTTACATGACCATTCTATAAAACAATGTGAGTTGGAGGCTAAGGACTGGTTTAGATACAGCATTTGACATTTAGTTCCTTGAAACATTAGGTATGAAAAGTGCATCTGGTACTTAAGTCTGAGTCCTCAATAAGTAGCTTAATTTATTATTTTCTTTACCAAATCCTTCCAGCTTGATTGTGAAGCCAAGTTCTATACTGTTCTAACTATGCAGCTAACAGATTAGTCCCTCTTTTCTATTTTTTATAAAATTTCCTATATAGCTTTTTTGCATTCTGATGTCTCATTATGTATGCAATGAAGGTGCAAATACCCTGCTGCCTCTGAAACATTTGAAAATATTACATTCAGACATCTTTATTTTTGGAATAGCCTCCTTCATCCTCTAGAAGCACCCTTCTAAAGAGCTTTATACTACATTTTGTATTATATTCTACTTTTATAATGGTCTAGATATACCCTTGGTTGATTTCTGGTTTGCTTTTTATTAAGGATTGAAATAGTATTTGGTGTCTGCCTTTTTTAGTTCCAGATTTTTGTTTTGCAGCCCAATTATTCTTTCTGGTTTTCATCTGCTTTAGCATGCCCTTGATTCTCCCAACCACTCGGTTTGGTGCGCTGACCTAATTTCTGCTTAAGCCCTTCCCTGTTTGAGAAAACTGTGTTGTTTGCAAATTCTTTTTATTTTTTTTCATCACTTGGCTGTCACAGATTTATCTAGAACTATGTGTATATCACTGTTTGTGAAGCAGTTTCACTTGGTCATGGAATTCTAATATAGATGCAACATTCTGCTTTCTTTTTTTTTGTGCTGAAGTTGTGGCATTCTTTCCTCTTACATCTTTTTTTTTGTCTCGCTCTTCACACTGCTTTAGATTGTCCCTCCTGAGGATCTTGTTTATTAGTGCCAGCTATGTTATCTTGATTTTAATCACACTACACTTATCTAGTAGTTCCTATTTCTGACTGAATGAGCAGCTTCCATCAGTAATTTCATTCCTCTTCCCCGATGCACACTTCCTTCTGCTTTATGGACATTGACAAAATGCTGGGCAATCAGACCTTTTACCAGCCAGACTTCAAACTGAAACTACCTAATCTAACTTTAATGGTCAAAGTGTGTGTGTGTGTGTGTGTGTAGGGGGTGACCGAAATGGTTTTGTTTTTCCAATCCATCACTATCTTAGTCACTCAGCAAGGCCCTTAAGGCACTACCATCCTGTCACCTGAGAGAAAGCTGGGTCAATACTCAGGTTTACAGAAGGTGCAAACTAACAATATTTCATAAATTTAGTATTGCGGGATTTTCGGTGGAAAAATGAGTGTTCAAAAGAAATGCCCTATGGTGTTTCTGGCATAAATAAACACCAGTAACAACTAGGAGTCCAGAGAGAACTCATGTCAAAAAAATCTAATTTTTTAGTCTTTTCATTTTGTGTCATTTGAAGTGACATAGACCAGAACAAATGAGACAGACATAGAAGAGTATCTAAAATCCTGTCCTTAATCTGGAAAAAAAGGCAAGGGTCTTCTTATTTATTTGAACAAGCTATTCTACTTCACAGTAATCAATTTCTGCAATGATCTTCATAAAATGTAAGTGCAAATAGCTATCATGGTTATATGCTATCATAAGTATAGGTAATAATATAGGAAATTTGTAACTGTATAGCTTTTTACATTAAATATTATACTGCAGCAAATTTTATTCTCTTTTTCAACTTTACCATGCATTTCTGGCTATTATGCATCTGTCAAACACAACAGTTCTGGATTAGGAAACTGGATGTACTAGGGTATATAAAAAATAAAAACTCTATGTCCTTAAAAAGAAACAAGCCTTTGCATAGAGAGATCTTCCTATTTCTTAGGGAAGGTGAAGAGATGGCATGTTCATCTTTACCAACAAATTGAAAGGCAGAAAAAGAAACTCTGATTTCTGTAGTGAAAGATCTGTATGTACAGAAGCCATTCAGCAGCACAGGCAAAGCAATGTGATGGTGATCTGCAGTTGTGGGAGCTTTTGGCCCTCTGAGCATACTGCCAGCTGCTGATGCAAATTATCAGGCATTTTTCTCATACCTGTGGGTATCCTCTCTTATGATCTGTCTGTACCAACATAAACCATATTCTCCAGGTACCCTGACACACAGCACTGTGTGAAGTGCACATATGCTTCTATCATCTGAGTTAGCAGGGAAATATTCATGCATATGCATCAACTGTTCACTGCTAATTCAGGTGCAAATCAAAATTAAAATTAGACAATTAATTAGACTTGGAGGAAGACTTTGTTTTGATCTCAGTCCAGTACAAATCAGAAATAATTCAGCTGAAGCCAGCAGAGTCAGTCTTATATTGACTCAGTGTGAGATCAGGCCCAGATCCATGGTGTCTGTGATAAAAGTTTTTATTTTTTTCTAGCTTTTCTACTTTATGGAAGTGCTCAATGTTCTTGGTTTCCCTTCCCAGAGAATAGGGATTTCATTATTTGCAGAAGTACACATTTTTCTCCTTTACATTATCTTAGCTACTGATTAATACATATCATGCTATATAATGCAGCCAGCAAAGGGAGCTCTGAATGGAGTTTTGCTGTGCCAGCACCTCTGTTAAGTCAGTATGATCACATTTGCAGAAAATACAGCATTTTATTCTTCTTCTTCTTCTTTTGTTTCTCTTTTTTTTTTCCCTGTACTGGGACAAATACCCTACTTATTCAATATCAAGCACCAAACCCTTTGTAGTCATCTTGTTTAGGAGACTTCAATTTCGATTTCCTATCCAGAGATTCGAATGTGAATGGTAGAGCACAGAACTGCAAAACATTTACCATGAGATCATACAACACTGGGAATATATGTTTCCTCTCTTGAGCATAATTACAAGACATTGTAGGTGCAGCATAGTGCAATCCCATTCAGTCCCACTCACCAGTTTGCAACCCCTGTAAGGTTTGAATTTGTATTTAGTCTGAGGCAGTGTGTGGTCATTAGTATGTGTCAAGGCTTTGCCACTCGGTTACCACCAGGTGGTAGCATTTTAAAACATTGCTCTGATTTTATGACAGCTGCCCTGCCAGTATTATTTGGCATTATTTCTGTGGTTTCTTGAAGAGGTTAGTCTTAAGAAGGTTGGCAAGGTTACCTAGTTTAGATCAAATTGTCACGTGAAGAGTTCAAGTGTGAACTAATATAGAAACATGGAAAGGCTTCCATCCAAGGAGAAACCAAGACTGGGATTATAGGATGTCCCAGTTTACATTCTCATAATACAAAAAAAAATGAGGAAAATACAGCAGAAGCAAATTGAGTAAAAAGAAAAAGGTTTTCTTACTTTTAATATTATATTAATTGACAGAAGTGATTTTATTCAACTTGTTAAAAGCAAATCTAGTTTTTAACATTACTGAGTATATCTACACGTTGTATAAAATATATTGTAATAGAGATATGCTTTGATACTATAAGGCAGAATTCTATCCATTAAACCCCTTCATAAATAAATTTAAAAGATTCCTTGCATCTGTCCATGAAATTTTTGTAGGTTCTTTTTACATTAATTGAGAGAAAATATGGGATTTTGTGAATCTCTTACAAAATTTTTTTATGTCCACTGGAGGGGCTTTTCATTGGTGGCTGATGAGAAGAGATGGAAAGTTATTTTCAACCTGCTGACTCTTCAACTTATGCTTTAGGCTTTGTTTGTTGTTTTTTCCTCCTGTCTACACTATGATCCCAGAGAATAATAAAGCTTTTCGTAATGAAAGAATAATGAACCAGAAATGCGATTAGAAATTTTGCTACTTGGAATACCTTTCCCATCAGTTCTTTCCTCCTTTTTTTTGATTGCATTTTATCAACTCTGTCACTCCAATCCCTTTTTTTTGCTGCTGCTTAGGTATCCTTTCCTTCTGTTTTTTTGCTCTTGTTCTTGACATATTCCCATGGCAGTATAGCCATGCCGAGACAGAAGCCATTTAGATAACAAAGGATGAAAAGCAGGCCTCAAGTAAGGAAGCAGAATTCTGATGATGATAGAAAATCAAAATACATAATTTACACAGGATATACAGCAGGTAGTACTCGTGCAGGGATAACTACAGATTAGAGCCTTGGAAAGTAGAAGATCATGTTGTGACTTGCTGGAACATTTTAGATGAGCGCATTGCAACTTGAGCAATTTTTATTTTTGTTGGTAGACACAGTGATATTGTTATCTGAGAGGATATACCAAACACAAATAAGTAATTACATTTAGTGAAATCTGGCTTACTATTATTGAATGTTGCTTGTTTTGGCAAAGAAATAGAACAGAAACTACACATGAGCTTTTGCAATTTTTTTGCATTCTTTCTGTTAAAATAATTTCTTCCAGTTTTAAAGACAGCTATCTACTTATTTCCATGAATTAGCTGGGGAAGAATAAAATACTGTTGAAAGAGAAGTAACTGTGTATCCCATGTATCCAGGTTCATCAGAGATGCAGAGGACTATCTCTTAAGAATTCTGTCACCATGTTTGAACTGTTATGTAAGCCAGTGCTCCCATAGCAGATTTTTTCCTTCTTAAAAATAAAAGAAGGATTTTACATGTATACACATACTGCAAAGTATTACTTCTTCCTTTCTCTCCCTATCAACTAAATTAACTCCAGTGTTAGCAAATTTAAAATTTATTTCATGCATTAATTAGAAAAGCGTGTAGTTCTTACTCTGCATTAGGATAAAATGGGTTTCGCCCTCTTTTATTATTTTCTTTTCGTTAGGAAGCTGAATCTTTTATCTAGCGCAGTTGAAGATCCTACCTTCTCAGCTGCTCCCTTGCATTTATGGGAATGCAAAAATATTATCTTGAAATTGCACTTTATTTTCAAAATTGTGGATTCCTTAGCCATTCCTATAAAGAATCAAAAAATAGCGCTTGAAGTGCACTCAACATGTGCATACACATTAAGCCTAATTTAAACTAAGGTACCAACAGGAGAACCAAAATTGTAAACTCAACATTGTTTTTATTTCCAAACATCCATAGAGTAGCTTGTGTTGGAACACAAAGGAACCTTAATTACCATCTGATTCTAACCCCTCTGTCATGGGCAGAGGCAGCTTTCACTAGGCTGGGCTGCTGAGAGAGCTCCATCCAGGCTAGCCTTGAACACTGACAGGGATGGGGCGCCCACAGTTTCTCTGGACAATATTAAATTTCTATTTTAAGCAAGAGAAAGTGATCACTTACACCTTTGGCTTGGTATTTATTACTGGATTTTCACATTAATTGATCATTGGATATTGAATGATCCAGACAGGTATGGGAAAACACTGTTTTCTAACCAATAGTTACCATCCATATTGAGTGGTCTTAAGAGATTTCACATAGCAGTTTAAGATAGGAGATGTGTCTCCTTATATAGAAGATGATATTAAAACAAATCAGAATTAAAATTAAGATTAAACCCCAAAAATACTGATTTTAATATTTGCACTTTGGTCTAGGTATTTTTTTTTCTCTTGGAGTAGATACAGATCTTTTATTATGTAAAATAAGCATCACAATTTTTTCTTGGTGTTTCAGACCATGTATTAGAAGTAGGTGGCCTTGGCAATTTGTGCTACTCTTGATATAAAAGAGATTTCTGCTTACAGATACTCTCTTTGACAATTTATTCAGAGAGGTTTGTTGATATTTTCAAGGTTTTTAACTTGCTCCTTGAAAACTAATTAATCAAGTATAATCATCTGGTTGTGTGAAATATTTATAAACTGTAATTTCCATTGCTGGAAATGTTTCCAGCATCTCAGTATTGTCTCTTAATGACAAGAATAAGGAGAGAGAGGATGAGAAAGATCTATGCATAGGGATCATTTAACCTTCTCTTCAAACCAATGAATTTTTCCTACAAATATTACATTTCTATAGAGACTCCTTCCGAGATGTTGCTATTTGAAGTTTGATGTGGTGCCAGAGCTGGCTAGATTTCTCCATGGCATCACTCTGGAAGTGGGACACACTGTGGACCCTGAGTTTTCAGCCTGTCAGTGGCTGATCTGTTCCCAAGGGAAAGTCTTTTGGAAAACTTCACTTTCAAGGACTGTTTTTTGTAAATAGGTTTTGGTTCTCAAAACAATGCTACACAGAAGTTCTGAATGTGTTTCTCTCTTGTTCCACCAATGGGACCAGGAAGGTGGTTACAGATGGGTAGGACCAGGAAGGTGGGTACAGATCATGCTGACCTGTATCAGAACACTTTATAAAAAGGGTTGCAAATCCCGAAATAAAGGCTTCAGCCTCATTGGGATCAAACTTCACTGTTGTGATTTGAATCCACTCTTCTATTTTGTCCACTAGTGACAACACACCTTGGGAGCAAGATGACCTGAGGAGCAGCCTCGAGCAGATGCTCTATGGCATTATCTGGTGTCAGGCACAAGTGTGGAGGCAAGAACAAGGAGGAGAGCTCTGGTATAGGTTCCAAATAAGGTTTATTCTTCTGCAGGCTCCCTGAATGAAAGACAAAAGATGCAAAGGTGCAGCAACTTATATATGGGGAGGGTCAAGGGGTGGGTAGCTATCATTAACCAATGAGGGACATCCAGGGGAGGAGTACAAGGTGGGGTTTCATAATGCATAAACCAATGGGGAAGACAAGGGGAGGAGAATAGGACACATGTTCCAAGGGGGCCGCCAGGAATATGGGATTTCCAAAGGGGATTTCCGAGCAAGGGGGTGGCACAGGGGAGGATTGACAAATGAGGGGAGGAGGAACAGGGAATGTTTAGGAATAGGGGGCAGGTATCAGGGTAGATTGACAATGGGGTAGGAAGGGACAACTGGGACCAAACCATTAAGATGGGGGATAACAGAACAATCCGCTAACAAACTACAAATGAAGGAATGCCATAACGAAGGACACACCACAACAGAGATTTATACCATATTTAGCCTAATTCTGTAGCTTATACTGTTGGATTTTTTCTTCCCTCCTGAAAGAGGGAGTATAATACACAAAACTGCAAATTCCACTGGAAACATTGAATCCAGGAAGATTGTAATTTATTTTGACCATAAAAGAAAGTTCATATTCTTGCCAGCTAATGTTGGTTCTCAAAATTGTGTTGATGGTGTTTGAAATCATTATAAAACTAAAGTTTGGAGGTTCCCATTTAGATTTTTACAGTGTCTGCTTGGATTTTTATAAATGGAATTACCCTGAGATTAAGATAGGCCTGTTTTGCCCTGGAAAACTGTTTAGGAAAACAGCTGAGATTTTGTGGAAGTGCCAGAAATTTGTTGGAGGTAAAAAGCCTTGCATGTGTGTGACGTGAATAAATTTTAGATAAGCAGAGCGACAAGACTGTGAACAGTAAGCAATATTTTTTTCATTGGTGCAGACTAATAAAGGTTGGCCTGTAATGAGAAAATCAGGAAAACAAGCATGAAAATGACAAAATTGAGGGAAACTCTACAGGTCTGCACTGTTTTCAAATGCCTGACAGCACAGGCAAAATGGTGACACTTGAGCTAGAGTACAGAGCAAATACATCCAGGACCATTCAACATGAGGAGAGAAGGTTTGTCAGTGGTGACTGCTTATTTACATTTACTAGGTGGTCTGATTTATTAGCTGCAAAATGTCAAAATATATGTAAGAAATGTACTGAAACAAATTAAGTTTTCAGAGAAACCTAGGTGAAATAGAACTTGCAGAGTTAAAGAACAATTCTGTTAAGGTCAAACAGAAACAAAATTGAAATATCTTGTTTATAATGGGTAAAAAACAAGAAGTAGTTGATAGAGATGTAGGTAATTACAGTTTTAGGATTACTTTTGTTCACATGAATAAGCAGAGGTTTTGTTATTACCAAAGGAAAAAGCCAATATGTTAATAAGTAGTGAAAGAAACTAACAAGCAATGGATTAATTAATTTACTTTAGTTTCCCCGGCTTAACTGCACACATCAGTTACAGAGACTTATTGAATGACTTTCTGTCCCTAATGACAATTTAATAAATCAGACAAAGCAAAATTTCAAGATTTTAGTGCTATCTAGATATTTTTTGTCAGTGGATTATCTTTTTCTTGTGCAGGGTATCTTATTTAGTGTCAGTACCCTATAATATTTATATTAACTTGCAATCATCTTTGTATACAAGTTCAGTAATAATGATCCAATGGAAATATCTAAGCAGGACTACCAGCAGTTCCTTAAGTATGGATTGCTTGTGGTAAAAGCTGAATCTCCAAACACAAGTAAGGGTGAAGAATGCATTTAGTATAGAAAATTAAGCAGGCAGCAGCTGAAATCTTTACCACACATTGCTCAGAGCCAAATACAGTAGTGTCGCACTAGTGAGTGTGGGTGAATCAGTGGTAACAGCACAAATGACTGTCCTGACATAACTAGAACATTTTCTCAAAAAACCGCTGTACCAGTCAACAGATGAGCAGTTATTGTCAGACTCAGCCCACCGTGTAAAACTTCTGCCTAGTGAAAATTCAAATTAAAAATATTCTGGTAGCAGCATTTATTCTCTATGAATGCTTTGATGTTTTGTTACAAGACTGGAAGAAAGTTCACTGTATCATAGGAAAGATTCCTATGGGCTTTAGCAGGCATTTGATCAGGCTTTTAATGAAATCATCTGGTTTATGATTTTTTGGCAAACCTCATCTACAAATATAAGTGCATAAGCTTCTCATATTAGTTATGTACTTTTATCTATGAGATTAACGTCTCTGTTAATTTCAATCACTAGATGACAAAAGTGTTCCCAAGTAATGTTGCTATAGATTCATGTACCTTTTGTCTGGAAACTCCTTGTCTGTCCAAATCAAACTCTCTTAATGTCACACTTGTTTCATGGTCATGTTTTCATATCTGTCTGGGAGTTTAACTTTTCTTGTTATCTAGTAATTTTGTTAGTATTTCTTTGAAGGTGTATATTAATTTGTCTTACAACTGTAGGCAAAAATCAGATTTTTTTTTCATTCTTCTGTGCAAGACCTCAATTCAGGACAAAATATATGCATATATTATGGATTTCTAAAAATTATACATATGCCATTTCCAAAAAATTACATGAAATAACTTTGATTTTTGTCAGGTAGAAGAGAATGAAGTTAGTTTATAATAATATAGCTACACCAATACATATGCAATATATCAAAATGTAGATGGATTAGATGTGGATATTCTGGGGAAAAAGTTACAAAACAAAACATTGGGGGAAGTGATCTCCTATGTGTACCTGTCTGAGATAGATAAAACTATTTTTATTTTATATTAAGTTTTAAAAATTGTTCACTTTTTAAATCTTAAAGCTATTTCAGATGAACAAATACCAANTACTTTCAACATGACTTTCTAAGTACATTATTTGTTTCTATGACAACATGAATAATTCAAGGTGGATTTTACAATTTTAAAAATACCCTCTAATCCTATAACAAAATGCTTACAAAATATTTCACTGTATGTGTATGAATTAAAAGAGATAGGAAGATGTTTCTTGTGGATTTATTATGAAAATCAGAATCAACCAACCCCAACGGCTGCAGCGCAAAACACTCAAAAATAAATGAATGCCTAGGTTAAAATTACCTTTTCAATCATTAGTCTTGTGCATATTGATTTAGTATTTCCTCTATGTTCTCTATATCTGTATTTTCCTCATGTATTTTTATAATTTCTGTTATATGGTACCTTTTCATTGGACCTTAGTGCAGGCAGTGAAAGGGGCAGTGATGAATTTTTTACTCATCCCTCATTAAGAAAATCTTTGCTGCATTTCCACATAACTGGCTTTATCCTCAATATGTATAAACACTGAACGATTATAAATGTGATAGAAACTCATCTCACATGGTCCAATTTGTAATTTGCTCCTTCAGATATTTTTTGCTTTCTATTTGTTACATGAAATGGGATTAAGCCAGAGTAGGAAACAAGTCAGACTATGATCCTGCAATTATCTTCTTCCCCAGTACACTGGTTCAGTGAGGAAGTTTTTTTTGAGAAAGCATCTTTGGAATACATTAAGAATAAGCCTGAAAGCTTTCAGAATTAGTGTGAAATTTACAAGAGACACATAAAAAAAGACATGGTACTGTGTAGAACATTCTAGTCCAACAGGTCCGCTGAAGACACACTCTGAGTAAGACAACTACAGAAAACAGATGGATGGTGGGACATAATTTGCAGGCATATTTAGATTTTATCAGCAGTGCAATATGCAGTAGGACAATTTAACTGAGTTGGGTTCTCCCCTCAAAAAAAAAAAAATCAGCCAAAATCCCAGGCCAAATAATACAAAAAAATCACAGAATAAAAAATACAGAATAGATTCTCTGGAAAATAATATTTGTGAAGACAGGCAGGAAAGGAGGGTATGTTTACCTTGGTGTGGCAGATGCATACCTAGTTTTATGAAAAACGTTAGAGGAAGGGATGGGATATATTCTCTCATCCCAGGAACAACTCAGCTTATTCAGTGGAAGACAAGCTGCAGAGGAGTAGCAGGAGAGGTTGGCTCTGGAAGGAAGCAGAGCTGTAAGGGCTAAGGTGAGCAAAGTCAAAGCTGATACTCAGAGAAAAAGGAAAGCAATAATCTGTAAGTGTGAGAATTTGGACTGGTGTCTGTGCTGTGCAGGAGGCTGCAAGAGTTGCTTCACTGTAAAACAGTGCTGTTGAGAAGGGACAAGCTGGTAAGGACAGTGGACAGAAGTAAGATACTTTCAAGACTACTATTTAGTCTCTCAGACATATCAGAAACAAGCTTTCTCTGTGAAAAGAGGCCCCTAATAGATTGTTCTTTGTATGATGGAAGAAGAACACAACCTTAGAGGTTAGAATCACTTGAAATCCTTTTTTCAAAAAATAGCTGTTTGAACAGTTGATTTGGCATAACTACTGGTGTCAGGAAGCCTCACGAGAAAAACTACTGTATCCTTGGCCAGCTGAAATCTGAAGAAAGAATTTTTCATACCAGGACAGGATCCAATAGAAGTCAGAGAAGAGTCTATTTGCCTCTTTGGTGGGTAGAAAGGGAAAACAAGAGAAGAGCCTTCTCTTTTCTGCAAGAAGACAAAACAACAACCAAAACTTTATTTTCACTTGGGAAGAAAGGTGCAGGACAAAATTGGGATCCTTGGTTTCATATAATCATATTTGTATTTTTTTATAACTTGCAAAATTTCGTTTAGGTTGTAGCCAATTATATTGTCAGATAAGAATGCATTTGTGTGCATATTTTTTGTTGAGTTGAAGTCTGTTTCATTAACTCTTAATATTGCTGATAATAGACATGCCCGATTTTAAAATGCTGTTGGCCTCTATACCATCCTGCACAGCAACAAATATGTTCCCATTCCTATGCAGTCCAATAGGATAGTAAAAAGTGCAGTAATTGATCTCTGGAACATAAAAGGTGTAAAGACAATGTTCTGAAGCAAGGGGGTTAGACGCAGAGATGAAAAGATGTCGGATGTGTGGTCAATGCTTGAATAGGACCTTGAATAGTTGACAGCATGGCCATGGCCATGCTCTCAGGATCAGCTGCCAGCCACCTTTAGAGTGTGAATTGTCATTTCATGCATTCTTATAGATGACCACTGTTTGTACATAAACCGACTGAATTGGACAAGAACACAGACTATGAACATTCAGAAATCAAAATAATTATGTCAACTGAATATAAAAATCCACACTAAAGATGCCTATTTTGCAATGCAGACTGACATGCAGACTGAACTACAGTAAGTCAATGAGAGGTGTCAGTGGCACAGACTAACTGTAAAGCAGCGATTCAGAAGCTTCTTTTGTCCTCCACCTGCAAAAAGGGAATTCTATCCAATTACCTTCGTCCATAAAAGCATGAATGGACACAGGCGCCTAATGGGCATTTCCAACTTAAGTCACCTAAGCTCCAGCAAAAGATGCATCTCAAACTCAGCAGTTAAGCTCAGATCTTTCTTGATATATGTTTGTGAAATTTTTATCGTTCATAGGTTCCTCAGTCTCCACATTGACATATTACCAGTCTATATTCCTTCTTTTTTCTATCTGAACCACCCTGTTTTTGCCAGGTCCTTAATTTTCAAGTTGTTACCATATGGAAGTTTGGTGAGTCTAAATGGCTTTCAGATCTTATATATTTTCCCTCTAAATCTTTAGGCCCTAAATGATTCAAGAGAGAACACTGTGGTTGGCTTGTGAATGAAGAGATAATTTTCTTCTGTCTAAATATGTTCACTGAGATTTTAAAGA
>VWYI01029564.1:6570-44460 GCA_013399455.1 Anthoscopus minutus | reverse complement strand
AGATTGAATTTGGTTTAATATTTCAATGAAAAATGGTATAAGGCAGAATGCCAACAGGAGATGCATTAATAATCCATAAACCTGTGGTAGCCAACTAATTTGGGACATTATAGGAAATCTTGGCTTTATGCTGCCAATATTTCTAGCATGAGTTTCCATCAATAAGTGCAGGAAATACTAAACTGAGTTATTAATCTGCAAGGAAGAAACTAAAATTTAGAGAGATCTGATTTCTGTTCAGGAAGAACTTTTCTTTTAGGCATTAAATTTTAATCCAGTGTATTTAAAAAAAATTAAAAAGGGTCCTATATTCTTACTCTGAAATCCTGCAGAATGTTTTCACATTACTAATTAATGGCAGAATGTCAGTAATCTTTCATCAGAGAGAGTCTTTTTCCTTCTTTTTCTGCCACATCTCTGTAGTTCTGACTGGAAGTCTTTGCATAATGATTGAATATGTATTTACTGTTATAACTAATACTAAGTATCATGATGAATGTACATGCTGATTACCCAGCTTCCTGCTTGCCTTGCAGTTTTCAGAAAATGCTACATTGTTTGGCAGAAATTTCATCTGTGTGAACTCTCATCAGAACCTTGCTGATAGGGAGCATAGATTGGAGAAAGAATTGAAAATTTTAAAAAAACTGTTCCTATATAGTTCTATTAATTTTATCCTTGGGCTTCCATTTTGCCATAGCAATGTTTTCTTGTAGTGGATTCTGCAATGCTGATCTCCTTGGAATTTTAGTGATTGTCAAAGTAGATATTGTGACATTCTGGAAAGGATTATCATCTTCTATCACCCAGCTAAGCAGGAATTATGACTAGCACTTTACTTTTCCAAGAAAGAATGGATAGATGAGGCATTTGTAGTTTCATGTCCTGCTGCAACTATCACCACTGGGAAAGTGAGGAGGAACTTTCTGTCAACATCTGCAGGCAGCAGAACAGAGATACCTCCAGGGGTAGGTTGTGTGCTTTCCAGCATTTGTATTCACAAGAAATGAATGGGAAAAGTGTGGTAAAGGTTGATGTTTATTACTAGTTGTTTGTGTTCTTGATCTGTATATAACTTGTCAAAGAAATAACATACTCTTCCCAGCTTGATCTGGAATAGCAACATCTAGGGTCAAGATACTGCGATACATTCCACTGTGAATGTAACAGTGCTTATTTTGTGAAGCATATAGAGTTTTATGGTTTCCAGCAGGGGTACCCAAATGATGCCTCCAGCTGTATGTGGCCTGCTAGACCAATTTGTCCATCCTCTGCTCTGTTTCTGGCTGCTCCCTTCCTCAGCAGCCCCTCCAGCGCTGGCACTGAGAATGCTGCAGCCCTGGATTGTTCTGGCAGTGACAGCCTGTTCCTGGCTGGTCTTTTTCCCATGAGTCCTTCATGAATGGGCAAAGACTTAGCTGTGTAAATGTGCTATAATGTTAACACTTAAAGTCTGGACCTGCTGCTCACATCCATATCAACTTACCCCGCTGTGAATGTGCTGTAGGTCTGCTTGCTCCACAGAGAACTTCATCAGGCTACAGCTAACTGCTGCATGGAAAAGCCAGGTACTCCAGCACTCTTGATTTAGGAAGAGAATGAAAGCTGAACTTTCTAGGAGTGCATTTACTGTCCTCATTTGCCATTTTAAAAATCAAAATTCTAATGTAGTGTTTGAAGTTTTCAAAACCATTTAAGTTTTAGTTATGGTAGGTCTTAGGGCATTCAATGCAATGATATCAAGGTCAGTAGCATTAAGAATGCAAATAATGAAGATTTTAAACAATCAAAGCAATAAATGGTAAAAATTGAATTTGGAATGAAAAAATTTAAAATTTATATAAAACTTTGACCAGTTCTCTTGCTAAAGATTTTTTATAAAAAATTTCAGGACCATAAGCCAAACATTTGAAGGAATCTTTCTCAATCTTGAAAATACCCTGAGTATGTAAGAAATTTATATACCATGGCATCATTTGAAACAAGAGAAGTTCTTGACTTTTTTCTGGTATTTCTACACTATCATCACAGTAAAAAAACCTATATATCTTTTAACTACCATTTGTGTTTTCACTTGGCTTTATGTTTTTGGTGTAGGGGAAATATTAAAATTATTTCTCAGTTACAGTACAATGTTTACAGTAACGATAAGGGTAATTTCAAATATATCCTTCCTATAGTAGCATAAAAATGTCTGTTTATTACAATGCTCAGTACATTACAAAAGGAAATTGTACTCATACAGGATTTTTAATTTGGTAATAAACATTAATAAGTTTAGGTTTAGAGCGCTTAAGAAGTTAGTTATTCTCTTGGCACGTTTTGTACTTAAAACACAGTGGTCCTCCAGCTACTGTGCTGAGTTTTGGTCCACAATAAAAACTTTGGTGAAGAACTTTGAGTTCTTGGTGAAATAAAAAGTGAAAAACTATCTTCAGCTCTTAATGCTGAACTGTTTGGTTGTGGAGTTTTTTTTAGATTGTTTATTTTATTGGGTTTTTTTGAGTTTTGGGGGCTTCCCCTGCCTTCCTCCATAGGGATCTGTTAATCTCAGGGATTTTTGTGGTCTAAACTATTAACAGTTCTGCTAGGCAGTTCACTCTGTCATTCATTCCTCAGGGTTTTTAGAGAACTGCTGGAGGGGTTGATAAGTGATCAAATATTAGCAAAAGGCTTACCACAGATATTTCAGTAAAGGTAATTTGTTAGCTGCAAATATGAAAAAAAAAAATCCAGCCCTACATGCCTACACAAGATCCAATGTATTGAGCATTTCATAAAATACTCAAAAGTCTACCTGAAAGTCTAACATAGTGTCCTGGTTTTGGCTGGAACAGAGTTAATTTTCTTCCTAGGAGCTGATTCAGTGCTGTGTTTTGGTTTTAGTATGAGAATAGTGTTGATAACACACTGATGTTTCAGTTGTTGCTCAGTGGTGTTTACTCTGCGTCAAGGACTTTTTTAATTTGCCCCTCTGCCAGTGAGGAGGTGCAGAAGAAGCTGGTAGAAACCACAGCCAGGACAGCTGAACTGGCCAGAGATATTTCATACCATGCAATGTCCTGCTCAGTACAGAGACTGGGAAGAATTTAGCCAGGAGGGGCTGACCACTGCTGGGGGACTGGCTGGACATCAGTCCAGGGTTTTATCCTCTCTTCTTTTTATTACTATTATTACTATATCTGACTATATTTCAATTACTAAACCGTTGTTATCTCAAACCATGGGTTTTTACCTTTTTTTCCCCCGATTCTGTTCCCCATTGCACAGAGGGAAGGGAGGGAGTGGCTGTGTGGTACTTAGCTGCTGGCTGGGGTTAAACAGCAACAAGTAGTGTGGATACTAAAAGTTAGACTGGGTTCTGAAACAAATAAAATAGCACAAGTCTTTACAATAAGATAAAAATGTGAATTTTATAAAAGAACATCAATACAGATATTGATCTTCTGTCTATATTTTAGTAATTGCTGAGGCAAACGTGTCTTGCCATTTGGATTACAGCTTTCACAGGCATGCTGTAATCACTGAAACAGGGTAATGACTTAATCTCCCTAAGGAGTTATCCCACTCTAGTTTACTGAGAGATGTTAGATATTTGCCCACATGGCATACAGCATGAAATTCAAATTGAAGAATGAAAGAGATGTGATTCAATCCTCTACTACCTTCTGCTGGATGCAATTCCCAGAACAACAGTGCACACAAAGCTAGTAGTAAGATAACTTCAAATTGTGATATTATGTGCTTCCTGCTAGAATGCTTGGATATCATTAAGATGAAAAAGAACTGAGTGTGAATTGGCTATTGAATTCTTAACTTGGATCCAAAGGAAAAGTTGAAATAGATGATGGGAACATAAGTGGATCATCTTGTGAAATCCCAGATGCTCTCTAAATCTGCTGCACTCTTGTCCATATAGCTGTTTCAATATTTCAGAATGCCAAAGTAATGCAAACTACACTTTTTAGTTATGGACCCTTTAGATTTTCCCCAAGACCTTTTGTCTTGATGGCATTTTCTTAGTCCAGTCCTGAAGCTCTGCTTCGTTCTGTTTCTGCCAAGCCCCATGCAAATTCTATCTTTTATCACTTGGCATCCTAATCTTTAATGCAAGATTTGAGTGATGCTAGGAGCCTCTTATATTTTTTGATTATGAGGAGCATTATTTGTGAGGACATAGGAGTATTAAACAGGCTAAGTATATTGAAAGCAATGCAAGCTGAAATGTTAGGAAAAACTGGATGGTGTAAATAGACACACAGAGACCACCCTAGAAAGTGTATGTTTGTGTCATGACACTCACTGATATATGTGAGAGTAAACAGGAAAATTAGATGTTTACAATATGATGGGACAGGAAAATAAAAGCATATGAGTTGGGGACTGGACATAGGTAACTCTTGCTTTACTATCTGTAAATGGTGATCAAATGTTGTAATAACTGGAGTAACTTGTTTGAGAAGTATCTGTAGCCTGGTAGGAGTTCAATTTGAAGCAATTAAAATGCTCAGATGTCTAGGAAAATTGCCTTTGCAGAAATAGAAGAGTTAAATAGAAGATACTTGTTTTGTCCGTCCTAAGTCAGAAGAGCATGGGTTGGATGGGAGGCAGTGCATCTGTGAATAATTAAGTACTGTGTATATAAGCAGGAGCACAGAAGAATTATCCACATCTTTCAGTACTGATGAATAGCTGAACAGTAGAATGGAATGAGTAAAATAAAACTGATATCCAGAAACAGATGGGGAGTAAGTGAAAAAAAAAAATAAAGCTGGGCCTACCAGACAGAACTCTTGAAGAAAGGTGAAAATAATGTGCATCACTGGCCAAAAAAAGAATCTGTAACTGTCTAATGAAAGGAGACAGAATTATCACTGGGATGGTTGTCTGTAGTATGTAAAATGAGGAAATGGAAGGAAATTGAGTGATGTCAAGGCAGAAGCTGAGTATTGGGAAAAGCTGAAATGTAATTACCTGGAGAAAAACCCTCAAATTTGGTTACAGAAACTTTACATTGAAATGGACTTTAGCCATCAAAGGTCAATAAGTAAGAAGAGGGAATTCAGAGCTGACCACTTAAATGCCTGAGACATTACAGAGAGATTTGAGAAATTACTTATAGTTACCATCTTTGGCTAAACAGTGAAAAGAAACAGGAATACCTTTCCCAAGCCATAGAAATGCAATAAATCTTGGTGAAAACTGAAAGATAAAAGGTTTTTGTCACCTTTGCTGCAATTTTCCAAACCATCACCAAATACTTTCTAATTTTTATGTTTTTAAAAATTGTAATTGAAAATTCCCTCTAGTTCTTTGAGGTATATTTGACATTTTTAGATATCAACTGGTGTGAATAGAAGGTTCAGTATTTGCTCTCTTCTATATTAGAGATATTAGCATGAAAAAATTAATAGAAATTCCATACCAAAGCTTATTTTTGTCCCTTTAGGTGAGGGTGGAAGTTTTATCCTGGGTTATGGTAAAGTTTGTATGGTTTTTTCCCTGCAGAGAATTAGAGAACTTTTTATTCCTCATCAGTGTCTTTAGGTATCTGATGGGAGGGTGTTGAAAGGATAGATCCAGGCTTTGCTTGGTGGTGCTGGGCAGCAGGACAAGAAGCAACAAGCAGAAACTGATGCACAGGAAGTTGCACCTGAACTTGAGGAAGAACTTCTTTACTGTGCAGGTGACCAAGCACTAGAACAGATAACCCAGAGAGGCTGTGGAGTTTTCCTCAATGGAAATATTCAAGAACTGTCTGGAAACAGCCCTGTGCCATGTACTCTGGGATGCTTGAGCAGGCAGGTTGAGGGAGATGATCCCACTGTGGTTCCTTCAAACCTGACCCATTCTGTGAGTCTGTGATTTTGGTCTTTGCCATAACCCTTCAAATTTTCCAGGATATTTTAATTTTTCTTTAATAACCACGACACACTGACAAAATTTGAATTGAGTTACCAAAGGATACTGCAATTTCTGTCATGCTTATTTCAAGCTCTCTGCTTTGTCTGGATGAAGATGGAAATATAGAGATTAAAAATCCTAAAAATCAAATTCCAGGTAAAAACAAACATAAGAAAAAACATGCTCCAAAGACTTGGTAAACTCAGGATGTCTAATTGCCCATCTACAAACTGATCTAAAGCTGCATATCTGGTAAAATGCAATAAAAATCTTTTTTTTAGTGTCTTTTTCTATATTTTCTACATCTGAGTTCTATTCTGCTGTTGCCAGTGCATTTTCAGCTGTGCCAAAAGTGAGCAGATCTGTGTTTCCTTTGTAACATCAAAACGAAGACATTTATCATTAAGATTTAACATGGGACAGCCAGCCAGATGGTTTGGTATTTTAAAGGTGAACTGTTTGGGTCTTGTTTAGCTCATGTGATCTTTCAGTTATAGAAAACTGTATCAGCTGCTTGCTGTAAAGGCTTTATTTTCCTTCTTTCTAGTAATGCAAAAAACATTAATATAATGGCTGATGTGGCATGGATTGCCATTTTAGAAAGGAAACCAAGTCATAAGCAATTCTACTGATTGCATTCCAATTATAATGTCACCTCCTGTTGCTTTGCATTGAAGCAGCATTCATTTCAGACACATGCTGATAAACAACATGCACAATAAATGACCCTTTAGAAGGGGCAATTGAAAGACTCAAGTTTGGAATTTTTGCTCATACCAAAGGCATTTCTTTTGCCAAGTCTGTAGCATTGGGCCAGAAGGAATGCATTTCATTATACAGAGACCAGACTTACTGGGAACAGAGCCTTGTGAGCTTTGAAATATTTTCATTCAAACTATATTCAGATTTCAAGTCATTAACGATTAGAATATAACTAGCCAGTGTAAGGCTAGCCAGTGTAAGGCACTGAGGAGACAAATGAAAGTCTGTTCTCCTCTCGCTTTTCTCACTAAAGTTTGAAGAATCTTTAGCTGTTTGTGTGTTTTGATTCTTACTGCCAAGGAAGATGAGAATGCTTATTTGACCCTGAGTTGTAAATCAGTCTGGAAATCTGAAGAGAAGACTGTTTCCCATGAAATGCCTGATACTTCCTGGTGCTTGTCAGAGTGGAAGTATCCTGGCAGTGTCTTTGTCTGGATCATTTTGGTACTTTGGATTCTGGTCATTGAATGGCTAAACAGTGCAGAGACAAGAGAAGCAGGTACTTCTTCCCTTGCATCTGAATTACTTAAAGGGAATTTTCAGAGCTTATGCAGGATCTGAAAAGAAACCAAGGCAAGGTTTACAATAACAAGTGTTGTAACAACAGCAAGAATATCTTTTATTAGAGCAAATGATGTTTAAACTCTTTGGACACATATGCCCTTCTCTGGGTGTGTTGTCAGCAACACAATATATCAGTTTGATCATCTGACAAAAATTAATAAAACACACAAGGGCTGGAAGGAAGGAACAGCAAGCCTGAAGAAGGACATATCTGCCCAAAAGCTTGTCCAGCTCTTTTTCCTCCATTAGTTAATCTAATTAAATGTATTACTTCCTGCTACAAATGATGTTTGGCATAGAAGATTACTCTTGCCTGCACAACCACACTGCTGTTGGAACAGGCAATGGTGACATGTAAGTGAAAGACCAAATCTGACTCTTTTTCCCTGCTTCTCCTTCTGCCCTTAATTTCACCTGATTCATTGTTCCCTAATTTTCTATTCTTATTCTGGTGTGCTCAATACTCTGATGTATACAATTTGTCAGCCTTGCAATATATCCCAGACACACTTCACAGTGAAAATGGGAGTGTTGGCTTGGATGGCTCTTTGTATACAATGGTCCAGACTAGAAATTAAGAAAAGTATGAAGTCCCAAATGATGTCTAAACTGAGATGTATGTAGCCTTAAGGTATTCCTTCTTTCTTATATCCAACAACTGGATTTTTAGAATCTGGATAAGTGGTGTCAGACAATGAAAATAATCTGGCAGCACACAAATTTTTAGTGTCTTTACAGGTGATATTGAATTTTTTTTTGTTTGTTTTCATTATTTGTCTTCGGAATTGAGACTACGTGGTTCAGTTAAAACCAGTATCATTTTTATTAAAAATTAAATGAAAGGGTTATGGTAAAAAAGTTACGTTAATGGATCTGTTAATATAAATGGTCACTGAAAACATGGAAAGTGAGTATCAACCTTGTCTTTTTCCTGCTACCACCTCTGTTTGGAAAAAATTCAAGAGCAGATTGATACATTCTGCAGTTGTCACTCTTCACTCAGCATATCCAGTCTTGCCTACCATTTAATGATAGGTAAAGATAAAGATAATCTATTCTAAGCCTAAAACCTTCTAAGCCTTCCAACTTCATGTGTCATGCTTTGTTTGTGAAGTAGCTGAAGCCTGAAATTTTTCCTGCTCACTCTTGGATTTCTTGGTTCTTTCTCAGTTGGAAGATTTTGCCATGCAAGTTTTAACTGTGTTCAGGTTTATGTTTGTACTGGTCGTATTGATCCCATTGTCTTTTAAAATAAAGTAGTTCAGCTCCTGTTAAAATACTGAGTTTTAAATCCTTAAATGTTTTTATTTCAACATCTCTTTTTGACAGTGTTTGTCTGGTTGCCGCTCTACAGTGTTCTAAATTATTTGTTCCTCCAAGCCCCATTATTTATTTTTTTCTGATTTCAGAGGAAATTTGTCATGTGAATTGAGTCTCAGCTTGCCTATGAGACTGCAAAATTGCACACAACCTTAGACCGTATTCTATACAGTCACCAGAAATTAAATCTGTTCCTAATCAAAATTACTTCATAGCTCTCCAGACTGCTTAGACCTTCTTATAAATTCTGTGGTTTTGGGGAGTAAAGTAAGAGTGTTTATAAAATCTGTTGCTAGATCAGAACCAGCATGAGACTGATTATTCATAAAAAAAAGTGTATTTCTTTTTTTGGAACAAATATGGAAGAAATGATAATGCATTTCTGTAGGTACACTGTGTAACTTTTAATAAGTCAGAACTTCCTTTCAGTCTTAGTATTCAAGGATCTTTTTTTTTCTCAGAAGAGTTATTGACACTTCAATACTGTTTACATGTGTTAAATCTCATTGGCTACCTCTTGTCTATCAATTCTGGTTTAGTAGGAGATTGTTCTTTTAGACAGATCTTAGAATTTCAGAATATCCTGACAAGGAAGGGACCCATCAGGATCATCCAGTCCAGCTCTGGCCCTGCACAGGACACCCCAAGAGTCACACCATGTGCCTGAGAGCATTGTCCAAACCCTGCCTGAGCTCTGTCAGGCTGGTGCTGTCACTTCCCTGGGGAGCTGCTCCAGTGCCCAAACCCCTCTGGGGGAAGAACCCTCTTGTGGTGGTCACGTACCAGAGCAAGGATGCAGCAATGCCTCCTGCAATATATATTAGAAGTGAATTTGGCATGCAAACAGAAATCAGGAATATCATGTTAGATGATGATATCAGGTGTATGTATGTCTAATATATTTTTTAAGAACGTATTGAATAATATTTTACTGCCAGGGGTCTCTTCATTATTCCTTTGTGGCAGCTTGTATCAGTGTGTGTGTATAAATAAAAGAAGAACGAAAAGTAAGTTAGAAGAAATGGAAAACTAATGATTCAAGAAATCACATAGCATCAGATTATTCTATTTTGAAATCATAGCAGCAGCACCCAGAGGCATAAACTCCCCAAATTGTTAGTAAAAAACCCCTCTGATATATCCAGTGATACAGAAGCCTGAAGGCATTCTTTATTAGTGCCTAATGTTTCCTGAAAGAAACATTTTGCAGACATTAAAATATATGTTCTTGTTTAATTTTATAATCCAGTTCCTTTGACACTTATTTATTGATGCTTCATCTTACTACTCGGCTTTAATGTTTGGCATTATCTTTATAGCTTTACAGCTGTGAGTATTTCAGGATTCTCAAACAGATTGCTACCTGTAGTTTAAGCAAAATATTTTTATCTTGTCTTCAAAACTGTCTTTTATCTTCACCTTTCCACACGCCTTTCTAAGCACCTCTTTCCTACAGGCTTCTGTGGCTCTCAGTGGAGCAAAGGGAATGCCAGAGGAGCCCATATCCACATTTCTCAGCCAAGCCTCTAATATTTGCAGTGGGATTTGTCTTCAGCTGTAGTCCCATAATATAAAGGTGGATTAGTTTGTGTTTTGACAAATTATTCCATCTGTGCCTTTTCAGCCTTTTATCTGCTGTTGCATTTATTCAGAAACATATACTCTAAGATTGTTGCTTAGAAATGCAATTGGTCATAGGAGTCCTAGATTCATAACATTCTGTTCACCACCAAGAGTTGAAAAAAAAAATTAAATGGACAGACATTAATAAACTTGTTCCTTTTGAAGAATCAGCTGTTGCTTCTGATTAATTTGGCCCTCTTCTAGCTTTGCCCAAAATAAGATTCCTAAGTGTAAGCTCTCTTTAGAGGAAAAGTGTCTTCAGAAGTGATACTGAGCATAAGCACAGTACTCTGGCAGGCTGGACCAGGGGTTGGGATTTCACATTTCAGAAAAGTTTTCTTTGGGCTGGGCTAACTATACCAAAAAATGTTGTTGGGAAGGCACCAGTGTGTAGGTCTGTCTTTCTCCTCACAGTAAAATCTTCATCAAAGAGAGAATTATGTAGCACTTTTTTCTTAAAAAGGACAGGATTTATTGCCCTGAGGTTGAATATGTGAGCAGGTCTGGCAGAAAGGGAAGAAAGGAGGAACTGCAGGAGAGTGAATACTAAGGTTTCAGAAGTTGGCATGAGTTCCTCTTTGTTTCCCATCTGCTTTAAAATGAAGACATCTTTGAACACAATAGAAATATCCTCACCTAGCTTGTTACTCCTTCAAATTATGTCAGCTCATTGAAGTGAAGTTCAATTACATGCCCACTCATCCTTGCCCTATGGAAGATTGAGGGATAAATGCTTGTATTGTGATAAAATTTCTGAAAATTTAAGTTGATCCTGGCAGAGAAGCACAATGCAACTTTTGTATGGAAAAATCAGGGTAAAGTATCATTTTAATTTAAGAGGAGAACTCACTTCAGTTTAAGAATTTGACTGGCTGATGATTTTTGACAAGCAATGTCACTTCAAGAAGATTCAGATGAATGAATTCCAGAGCTCAGATCTAACAGCTGACTTCAAAATGCTGTAACTTTGTGTAGTAATGAATTGTTTTAGACCAGAGGGGGGAAAAAGAAAGATTGAAATGGTATGTAATTATGTGGTTAACCTTAGCACTTATGTTTTCTCTGTCTTTGCAAAGCCATTAATTTAACAAGGTAATCAGAACAGCCAAAAGCCTCAGATTTTCCTTTTTCACCCTTATAAAAACACATCTGAATAATGATGGAACTCAATAAATTACACAATAAAAACTCAAGCTAGTACATTCAGTTTACAGTCTCATGTTATTTAAAAATTGGATTGCATTTAAAAACTCCTGACTTTGTGGGCAAAGGAAATATTGTTGGATGGTTCAGCATAACTGAATATTTCTTTCTATTCATTTGCTATATTGGAAAGAAGAAAGTATCCTTATATTTTTGCAACTGGAGGCTGGATAGGTAGAAAAAGTGATTGCATTCCTACCACAAATCCTTTGAAATGCTGTGTGCCAGTCTTAGAGCTTGAATATGTACTTTTTGCATACTTTTAAGTGGCACCTGTTCATTCAAGCTTTAAATTTGTATAGGAAAGTTGTTATGTATGGATGTGGAACAGTATGATAAATGCTTCTCGGTCTCTACTCCTCTTTAAATCTGAGTCTCTTGTAGTCAGTCTGTGACAGTGTATTTTACAGCAATCTGAGGACTAATCCAGAGGCAATCTACATCTGGCAACAGGATGTGTTATCAGTTTCATTCCCAATATTTTCTTTTGTACTGTTTGGTTATTCACTTTTAAGATCATGGGCATTTTCTGCTCTATTTTTATTTGAATTTTATTATGGTTTCCTACCAGTTTCTATCAGTCAAACCCATGGAATAGCTACATGGCCCCCTTGAAGCCATGACAAAAGGTATCATTAGAGTCAAAATCCTAAATATTTGCTGGACAAATTTTTAACAGACTATAGGTCACTAAAGCAATGTTTCTATTTGTTATTTGTTTCTTATGGCTTTTCCTACCCTTTTCCCAAAATATTATATCCTCATTTAACATTCTCTCTAACAAGCTGTGACTTGGAAAATGGTTTAAAGGGAAAAGTTATTGCCAGAAGGGTTCCAAAAATACAAACTGGTGAAACTATTTGAAGTAATCATCATAGCTTGAAGCTTAGGTTTTCCCTCTAAAGTGCTTTTGCATGGGAATCTGCTGTCTTTGAAGTCAATGAGGAGATACAATAGTGACCTTATTGATCATTCAGCTGGTCTGTGTTTTTATAGAGTGAGGCTTGCAAAAATGCATTTGTTACTCATTCTAGTATTACCAAAATTAATAAAATGTTCTGATTTATGTTCTTGAAAAGCTACTATTGTCATTACTGGTTAAAATACCAAGTTTTCATCTTTCTAGAAAAATTATTTAGAATCAAGCCCTAGCTTAGACACCAGCTTTGTGGTGGTGCTGGGCCTGCAACAGAAACATGTCAGACACCCCTAGCTCCCTCCTGCCTTCCACACCGTGTTAGCCATTTTCCCTTTAGAATTCTGCATTTCCAAAGATATGTGCAGCTGGCAGGCAACTTGTAGGTAAGCTTTTGGCTGAAAACTCTTTCCAACAAATAACTCCTCTTACTGGAAACTGTGTCTCTCACAATGATGGTTTTAATATCTGCCTGTGTGTTTGATGGGGTGGATAAGGAAAGTGGGGTAGACCAAAATATAGGTTAAGGTATGCTGGAACAGTGCCACATGGAAATTGTAATTTGGTTCCCTCATGCTCTCATTCTCTTTGATGATCTATGAGTCTCAGATGGACTGAAATCTATTTTATAGACACATTTGTCTCCTTTGCAAGTCAGTACTTTGTCAATAAAGTTACATTGTACCTTTTCAATTAATTTGCAATAAAAAAGAATTAAACAGCCTGAGAAATTTCTAAAAATTTTAAAACCAATACTAAAAATAATTTAAAACACTGAGAAAAAATGTTGTTGTTTCTTTTTTGTTCAAATTTTACTTTAGTGTGTCTCCCACTCTTTACCTAATTTAAAGCAAATGCACTCATTCATAAAACACTTTAGTATCAGTAAAGCACAGTTTTGCTACCAAAGCAGTTTTGTTTAATTGTTTTTCTTGGTATGGAACACTAGATCCTTGTGACACTTATAAAAATTAATTTTATAGAAAAGGAACATTGCAAAATATATTGTAAAAATAAGGTGCGCCTTATTCACATCTTAGATTGTTTTAATATTGAGAAGAAGGGTCAAAAGACCATCCATTTAAATATTTTTCTTTTCTACAATGCCAGTAAAGGGTGTGTTTGGTACTTATGGTTGGTAGCCAATGTTACAGAAAAGTCTCATGTCAAATGCTGCATTTTACTATCACCAAATTTTACATCCTACATTGGAGAGCATCTGTTAATTTCCCTTGAGCTGAAACCTGATTTACTTCCACTCTTTAATCTAAATGAGAAGTTCAGAGAGTTTCCAATATTCTCTACCTAAATTTTGAATACATTTTTGTATTTTGCACAGTATCTTTGCATGCTCAGCTAAATGAGATTTGTTTATTTCTTTTTTTCTGTAAATTAATTTGCAAGTTTTTAATAACTAGCATAGACTAATCAATTCTCTGCCTGAATAATATTCCTGGTTTATTTCTTCATTACATGTTCTTTTCAACTTCTAGAACTGCCTTCTAATGGTTGTGTTACCAAAAGAGCATGATGAAGTCTTTGTTGCATGTTTCATAAAGTATTCAAAACTGAATATTTCATTCAGTGTTTTATATTATCAAATGTAAGTGCCAAAAATCCATTGAAGCAACTCTTTTTTTACTTTGTTATTTATTTTATTTTAGCAGTTTCCTGTTCCTTTAAATTTCATTCCAGTCATCCCCTTATTGTTGGTTCTTTGTCCCCAAGACTGGATGTACAATGTGGGGATCTCATTTTGCCTTTTGGCTACCACTGTTAATTGCCATGCATTTTTTATTGTGTTTTCTGGAGAGTGTCCCAGTTCCATCTCTCCTATGGCTGATATTGTCAATGTCATGCTGTCCACATTAATTGCCACTAGGAGGAAAGCACCTAGCCATGTGTACCTCATGTTTTGTTACTTGAATTAGGTGCCTTGCGATCCAAACCTCTGAAATATATTGAGCTGATATCATGTGCCTGGCCCTGTTAGTTTCAAAGCAATTTTGGCAATAAAAATGTTTTGTGGTTTTGGGCATGACATTAACATTTGTTTCCCCTTAGTTCTTGTTCCATTTCCTTGATAAAAAGTCTTTGATGCCCGAGGGGGTGACCTTTTACTTCATATTTCCATAAAATGAGTATTCATGTAGTTGCTAAGGAAATTACTTGTGTACCTCGGCTGTTCAGAGTCTGCATTTTGGTCTCTATGCTTTGGTGGAGTTTGGGTGGCTCAGTTTTCCCTGCATGCAGGTTGACATCTTTCCTTGTCATTCATATATCACACCAGGAGCTTGCAGGACATTGAGAAATTTTAAATTAACAACTCACTTTGAGGCAGACTTCTACAGCTGTCAGAAGACATTTTTCCTCTTTTTCTGAGTTTCATGGCTCACTACCTGTCTGTTTTCTCATCAGCTGCAACACTGCCAGAATGATGGTAACTGATAATGCAGTTCTGGGATGGTTTTGGTTTTCCTTCGTCGGGGTCTTGGTTACTTCACTTTGTGCTGCTGGGACCTAAACTTGACAAAAGATGCTTGTAACCATAAACATTATTCCTGGAAAGAGGCAGGTCCTAACGTCATTTTATCTGTAGCTGAAGTTGTCTCCCAAGGACTTTTTTATACCCCTTCTACAAAGCAGAGGTTAATGCCTAAATCAAAAATTCTCTTTAAAATACCACACTGTGTGAAGTCTTAAATACAAGATCAAATAACCTTTCAAAATTATAATCAACTACAGACATTATTCTTTCAGAAGCAAAGCACAGTCGATAACATGGCAAGACCATAAACTTATAAAAAATATGGTCAGACCGAGCTATTTTTGGAAGGACAGCATAATATCTGACACACCAAGGTTTGTAAAATTTGCATTTTGAAAACAAGAAGAGATGATTTCAGAAGGGCAGTTTTAAGTGCAGTGCACTTTTCTTTTTATTCCCTCCCAGTAGAGTAGCCTGTGAATTTGTTGTTATGAAATAACTTTTTTTTTCCCTTTTAACAGGAGACTAATTTCTGTAAATTAGATAATTGAAAGCAAAATGTGAGCTTTTAGTCTGATAATATTGTTAAAGCTACATGTCTGCCTCTTTTGGAATCTTACTGGTGTAAGGGTACAATGTCGTGCTGGGAGCAAGGAAGTTATTTGGAGCTGGGATCCATTAGTTGGGATGGCTTCTCTACCCTGTCTTCAAACAAGGAAAATGCAGAACCTTGTGAAGCATGGTTTGCCATAGAATCATTATATTATATTAATCTGTGTTTTTATACAATAAGAAATGTTCCCCCATCAGAAGTATACAATATAATTTATTCTGAGGCACTAGCATCATATATTTGCAATTCTGTAACTATTCTAAGGGTGAAGTTTGTGTTTCCTACCTGAAGGTAAGATGTGAATAAAACTTGGCAAAGACTTTAAAAGAAATGCAAAAAATAAAATTTATAAATAAATACAAAAAATCACCACAAATACCCAAAGCAACCAAAAGAAAATCTCCAAACAAGACTTTTAATTGTTCAGTGTAACAATGCAGTCATTTATATTGGTTGTTTATGTAAAGGCACAACATATGCTTTGGTTTTTTGCCTGTTTTCCCTTTTAATGTAGGAGAATGGCAGGTAAAGGATTAGGAGATGTGCCAGGGATTAGGAATTTTGTGCCAGTCATCCCAGAGCAGAGGAGGAATGTACCTCAGTGCCAAATGATGGAGGATTAGTAGGTATTACATAGAATAGAAAGGTACATTGAGGAAAGGCCACGGCTACAGAGGAAAGCAAAATGAAAATTTATTTCTATTGAAAAATGAGAGGCTAATACACTTTGTTTAGCATTTTAATGGAGGCTTGCATGCTTTTGGAAATGTAGAAATTAGTGTAGCAGTATGTATTAGCTGTGTTCAAATCTTGGACTATCAGTTTGCCATGTGCGCATGTATATTTATAGAAACAGTTTTGTGGACTGATGGAAGGGCAGGGAAAATGTGATTTAAGTCTCACTAATGAAAAGGACTGTATTATTATAGATGAGCCTTTTTTCAAGTTAAGTACTTCCAAATGGAAACAGTTGAATTCAGAAATTCTCACTGCTTACTTGCTTATGAGGAGTGTATGAATATAATCTGTATAAAACATTAAACAATAAAAGTAATAGTCTCTAAGGGAAAGGGAATTACTTTCTTTTGAAACCATGATGTCATGGTCTTACCTCACCTTTAGTTTCAGCCAAGCAAATAATGTGTACTGAGCTCTCTATCATGTACCATTATAATTAGCTCTGTCAGGTCTTAGCCCTGCAACCCTCATGCAGATAATATGATAATATGTCTTCATAACCAAGTGACCTTACATGCACAATATTTCTCCCCTTATGAAGATTGCATGTCAATAAAGTAATTGAGTCTCAGAGGCTGCAGCAAGGGAAGATTTAGATGATTGGACTTTCAGGGCAGTGATGTATGACCGTTATTATTCCACTTGTCAGAGCGCTGCGTACAAGCAAGGATGGTCAGAAGATGACAGGGATGAAAGGTTGTGTTTCATTAAAAAAAATATTGCTGTTAATCACCACTCTATTCTTTTCAAAGTCATGGAGGAAAGAAACTGCTTTTTCATTTTAGCTCTAGTTAAGAATTTAAACCTCCACATGTAGTAGGCCTTCAGAGCCTAGTTATCCAGCTTTATTATTGCTTAACTAAAGAAATAAATTATTATTTCAGTTAATAAAGTACAGAAAAATGCTAGACACTGAGACCACCTGTATACTTTTACCAGATAATTTAAATTAACATTTTAATTAACATTAAATGCATCATGCTGAGATTTAAATCACATTTTGCCTACATATTTAAGTAATTATAACAAGTGCTATGAAGCTGGTACAAAATCAAACCATACTGAATTTGACTACTTTTGCTTTTACTAATTTGTTTGGACAGTTGCAGTGCTTGAAACATTTGTATTTCCATACTTTGTAAAAGCAAATGTTTTTTTTTTCCCTCACCAAGCTGTTTTTTAGCTGTAAATTTATCTTATGATATCATAACAGCTGGAAACTTGTAGCTTGACAAGGTTTTGTTTCATATTTAAACAGCTCAGAAATTATGTTTGAAACAGTATATTTCTCTCTGTGAGACTTTTCTCATTTTGTTGCACATTATCTTGGAAGTATCTGCAATATATTATAAAACAGATTATTTATGCAATCCTTTAGTTAATAATTCCTAATGATTTATATATGTAGCAGATCTTTCTTATATACATTCAAAAATGACCCAAACTAGGCCAAAATAGCATTTACTGGCAAGTGCTATATAATGGAATACGGATGTCAGTTCTGGAGATCTGATGAGCAAAAAAGTTTGGCAGTGCTTTTAGTGAGTGGAAAATTCTAATAGAAGCACATCTTTTCTGAAGAACTTGTTTCAAAGTCTTTAAATCTTCATAGTTAGGAAATTTGACTGAGATATAGCAGCTCTGACAGAGAAAGAGCTAATCGGAGGATTCCTTGCTATACATAGTAAAGCAACAATTTATTAACTAAAATTAGCCACTGCATCCTTCCAGGATTGGCTCCCACAAGGGCAATTTTACGAGTGCAAACAACAGAAAAAGAGAATGAAATCTCTGTATGACAAAAAAAATCAAGTTCTCTTACATTTCCTCCTGAGCACATTTTTAACCTGACATGTAGTGTAGTTATTTGCCAGCTCATCTTCTCTGTTATTAAAGAGTTTTTAAACAGTAATGTTTTATGTGATGTAGGCCCTGTTCTATGCACTGTATGAAAAGTGGTATTACCTGTTCAAAAAAAAAAATCCATCCTTGAGTTAGGAAATCGCCCCAAATGATAAGAATTATACATCTATATTATCATATTATTAAGTGGCAGTCAGGAGCACAAGCCTGAGTCCAAGTCCTCTGTTAAACTGGCCTCTTCTTTCTATATATTCAGCATTAGGATCATAAGTGTTGGTAAATCAAGCAAAATTCATACTTTATACCTAAAGTTGGTGGCTCTTGATGTTGATTTTCTTGTGGCAAATCACTACACAGTTACGTCATCCCCAACATTAATAAGAATGTTAGTTGCTTTCCCTGATGTGTCTGTCGAACAGTCTTCAGAGCATTGAAAGTTATGAAGTGGTCAAAATGCATGAGGATCTCTAAGAACCTGAAGAGAAATTAAGAACTTACTAAAACTTAAATAGGAATGCAAAAAAAAGAAGAGTTGATAGCCCATTATATTTTTACATATCCTTTTAGATAAAGGAAAAAGACTGATAGCTTCCAGTCAAATGGAAGGCTGATGTGAGTGATCTGACTCCTCTATTGATGTGACATCTGACTCACTGTTAACAGTTATTGGTGTTGATAGGCACACCCCACACAGAGAGCCAAATGCAGTTGTTTTGATCCCTTGTTCTTTTATTTCTATTCCTTCTCCCTGTTTTCTGTCACAATGTCATGTCGAATCATTGTTTGGTGGCACATGCAGGACCTCTCAAGTACTGTGGTATCAGACTTCAGGAGCTGCATTGAAATGAACATAATAATGAGAACCAGAAGGCAGCACAAGCCCACTGCTCAGGGGAGGAGGCAGCTAATAAGTGTTCTTAGTGGATTCTGGGGAGAAGAACCTGCTTGTCCATCCTGTGGACAAGCAGGTATAGATTTGTCTCAGGGTCCAGTTACAGTCACACTGAGAAGATCGGGGCTGATGTCTGTCACTTTGTACACATCAAGATGCTTATTTGAGAAAACAGACCAGTGGTATGAAGAGCAGCATTACAGACATATAGAAAGATATAGATATCTAGATACATGTGTGTGTGCATTTATCTATATATACTAAATAAAAGTGCTGTGCTTTTTAGATTTCCATGTATGTCTTGCTAGCTCACCTTTCCATGGCCTTTCAGAAGGAAACAGATCTTTAGCTTCCTCCCCTGTTGCTTTTCCTGGGCATATCACCTTATGATGCTGAACTGTCTGGGTCTGTGCATACGTGCCCAACTTATATCCATACTATGGGTACTCTTCCCATCCTGTTTAGGCATTGAGTTGGGACTCAGCTTTCAGATCAATTGATGCTTCCTATGTGTGCCTGTTTGAAGGGTAGATTAAAATTTGCTTTCTGATCTGGTAAGCTTTTAGAGGGAACTCTGGATATTTGTTTCATTTTGTCTGAACCAAAAAGTTTGACAAGGATGAGAAGTTTGACTACTATTCCAGCTACAGCCTATTTTTGTATGTGTTGATGTGTATATATGCTTGCATGACAATAATTCTATTTACAGCAATAGCAACAGCAATGATTGATGTGGCCTAAATGTTTCCATTTGCTTATAATTATATGAAATTTATAGCTATATGAGATAATTTACTGCTTTATTTCTGTCCAGAGAGGATTTTTTTCAGAGTTTTTTCAGTCTTTTTGTAATATTTAGTCAGATAATCCCATTGTTTTTCATATATTCATGCAACCCCAAGCTATTTAGGCTGTCTTGATGTTCTGTGCCTTATAGGCCTTGTGTTTCACATAATTATCCCTTAACTGCATTCCATAAGCTGTATTTGCTAGTGTCACTCTTCCATGAAAGCCCTGCCTTGATTCATAAATGTAGACTCTGCTGATCTACCTGATGGCCTGTTCAAACTATTAATTACCATATGGTAAGAAATGTGTCTAATTTTGCTTGGCTTCCACCTTCAGCTTTGAGAGCTCCTTTGGTAATATTGATGCTGAATATTACTCCTTTCATGTTTAGTATTTTGTCCTCATGTAGATAGCTACAGAGAGTAGTGAAATGACCTCCCAGTTATTTTTTTTATGAACTAAAAGCATCATACTCTTGAAACCCCTCAATTTTCTCCAGTCCTTAAGAATGGATTATAGCTCTTTTCATCACCTTTTCTAATTTGTCAGTGCACTTTAACATGGCCATCAGAACTGTTTTTACTAATCTAGTCCCATGAATGAACAGAAGTAAAATAATTTCCCATGCATGTTGTGTTCCTCTATTCAATTCCCCTCCCTATCTCTTTAACCTTCAAAGTAAAAGCAATTACTTTAACCCATCTTCCTTTAAAATCATTAGGACTTTCTGTTAAATTGCTTGCCCACCATGTTCCCTAAGCTGATTTTCAGAAGCTCTACTTTGTGCTATACAGTCTCACATTTTATGGATATGGCCAGTCCTCCCTTGTTCCCAGTAAAAACCCTTGGGGGAGGAGCTGTACCGATGACTGGCATTTCAGCCAACCTAATCTGCTTAATTTTTATTTTGTTGCTAATGCACGGCACTAATTTAGTATCAGTTGTTTGTTACAATGTGAATTTGTAACATGGTTTTGCTTTTTCATCAAAATTGAAGCAATCCACTACTAGTGACTTAGGCAATGTCTTTTATTTGTAAATCAGTATCTGCATCTGCCCTTGCTTCCAACACCACTAAACTCTGAAAGTATTCTGTGCTCATGCAGAATAGCAAAAGTTGAGATGATGGCAATAATGCAATTGTAGTGTTCATTCACCTGGCTTCCAGAAGTGCCCAAAAATTCTGCCAGGAGGCCACACAGGTTGGACTGGGGCTGAAGGAAGAACACGCTTGAAGCCAGTTTTCCTCCCTGCCTTCTCCTTGTTTTGAGAAGTGTATAATGAGAATCTGCCCCAGTCTGCAGCAGCATGTATCTTTCCATACAAGTATATGCTTTACCATATTTACTTAAATTACGAGCATATTTATTTGTTTTTCCTTTATGAAACAGCCCTTTCATCCAATCATTTCAGCTTTTTTACCTTGAACTTGCAACCTGCCTTGGATATAGTTTTTAATGTAATTAGTTTGCACCAGAAATAAAAGTGATTGGTGGTTTACCAATGTTTTCTTCATAACCATCTGTTTTCTGCCTTTTAGTCCTGGGAAAAGAATGCACACTTTCATTAAATCTAACAAACGAAAGGTCACTTTTAATTTGAATTTTGGAAAAGAAACTATATAAAAATTAGTCAGCTACTTTTGGCCTGGTTGCAGACAAATCTAGAGGACAAAATGTCTTGACTTTCTTGTCTTTTTGAGATACAATCAATTTACTTAGAAATTACTTTGCCATGTAATCCTGCTACCGTCCACATTTCAGGAGTTATAACTACATGCAGAAGTATCTGTAATTTTTGAGAGGGTGACAGGAAGTGTGTTTCATAATTATTTAATACTAAAGTGTTCTACCTAGGGGTATCTTTTAAATGTTGCTGCTAGAAGGCACCAGAGACCTTGAAAAACTGAATAACTTCTACATGATGATGATGATCTTGAATAGAAAAAAATAACTAGCTGGGAAAGATATTTACATTTCCATATTTTAATTCTTTCTCTATGTTTTGAAAATTATGCAATAATTTGTGTTTTAGAATTTCTTTGTGAGTGTCATGGAGGTTACAAAAAGGATTGTTTCCAAAAGCATTGAAGGTAGTGCCATTTTACTGATCATCCAGTAATTAAGGTATCTGAACTACAGAATGACATCTGCAGGACAGGACAGAACACTGAAGAAGTCTTTCTTCAACAAGAGAGTATTGGCTGCCAAGCATGTATCTGGATTTATGAGTGTTATTTTCATTTAAATGTCTTATTCTGGCCACTTCTTAATGTGTGGAAAAAACAGCTGCTGAAAAAGTCATACTGCACTGACCAAGTAAAAGTATCTGCAGAAAACTTAGAGGTTTTATCAAAGAAAAATTGTAGGTTTCCTCAGCTGTATAAACTTCACATAGGTGCAGTCACAATCATTTTGTCTGACTGTTAGAAATCAACCACTGACCAGAGCCAGTTTTTGGTGGCTCTCACACATTTATCAGTCAAGGTCCCTGTGTATGTGTAGTTAACAGTAGTTAACTGAAATTCAGTGCTATTATATCAGCCTAAGTGCTATTTCTGAAATACTTAACTGTGTTAAAAACTAGCTAATAGTTTTTAAAAGGTTAGCAGGGGAGGTACAATTCAGTATATTTAAGAACTCATTTTTATTGATGTTTTGTGTCCCTCTATGTGTCCTTTGTTCCTCACTTCCTAGGTACTTCTGTGATTTAGAAACAAATGACCCACAAATGTTCTTACTCTATGGCTTCCTTTTAAAGTTTTAGTTTTTAACCAATTTTTCATAGATAGTCTTTCATACCTGATGAAGTAGTTCCTCATCAGAGAAAAATTTTTGAATATCTGATTTAATAGAAACATATGCTATAACTATAAGCTCTTGAGACTTGGCAACCCTAACATAATCCAGATCTTGCTCACGTGTTTGCATTATTTGTCAAATTCTTTGATAATAGCTTTCCTTCACTCAAAAAGGAATAAGGAGCCCCCAAAACTGCTCTCAGTGGTAGCCAGCAGAAACCAGACCCTGAGCTGATGAATATTTTAAAAGCTGACACATACCAAGTCTGTGAATGGCCACAAAAATATGCTCCAAGTTTTTTCTCTGTGCATGCAGTTCTGGGAAGAGAACTGGCAAGGATGGCCTCAGAGCCAAGTGTCTTCCTAGCAACTGCAACCTTTATGCTCTTTCAGCTGAGTTGTAGAAACTCACGAGAATAAGTATTGCAGTAAAAATATGTGGTTATTCATTGTGTGTTTGGCCTGATCAGTGAGGTGAAAGAATCCTGCTGATGTTTACAAATAAATAGTTAGAAAATGTTCATATGTAATACAGGAATCTTTTATCATATTATTTTTGTTAGGTACTCATACAGCAAACCTGGGTGGCCTCTTATTATTGCGAAGTTTAACATTTAGAACAGAATATTCTTAACTTCTTTCTGTGTTTTCAAGTCCAAATAATACTTTTTTTTGCCTGTAAGGTTGTTTTTATTAAGGGTTCTCAGAATGCTTTGCCATATAGAGATAATTTCTCTAGATTTGATGCTAACTGGTGTTTCTTCTGATAATTTTGTTTTAAAGCATATAGCATGTCAGATCTGTGTCAATGCAAACTAAAAATTGTGCCATGAGTCCTGTACCATGGAGCTTTTGCAGAAGGTTGGTTAAGGTGTAAGAATAATGTCTATGGGGTGTGGATGTTTTATTTCTTTTTAGTGAGTTTTGTAACTGACATTGGGAAGAATGTTGCTAAAGTGAGTGCTGTCCTTAAGCTACAGAAGTTGAGCTGAAACTCTTCCAATTGTTGTTTCATGTTGCATGTGCCCCATTATACTCACTGTTCAGCCCTGAAACCAATCCATCTGAATTATTTTCTATCCAGCAGCAGCTGCCTCAAAGAGGACAGCAATGCTGTACTCAGGCACATGAAGATTAAAAAGCTTGCCCCAGCTAGAAATCTTAGACTTTCTGACCTGTCCTCCAGCAGAGCAGAGCAAAGCACAAGTACAAAGACATTTTGATGTTCATGTAGCTTCTCTGTTCCATCTAAGCTGGTGGTAAAGTATTCCAATAGCTAAGGCAGAAGCAACTGTTGGGAAGCAGGGGAAGAATGTTTCTCTGTAAAGCTGGTATTTATAAATATACCAGCTGGTATCCAGCCTGTTTCCTCCTTAAACCTGGAGATCTGAACAAAAATGCTGCTGATGGAATTCAGTAAAAGAGGTTTATTTTAGTTTATGGGGATTGTGGAGTTTGTTTTATGTATCAGTACTTGAGGATAGTGTAAATAAGCACAATAAGAGGAAGATTATGGACATTAGGTTGCAGGTTTTAGGTAGATTGCACATGAGAATCAGAAGAATAAAATGTTATTTTATGTAGCAATATCTTGCAATATGGTGCTCTTTAAAAGAAAAAAATAATGTGCAAGATTTTGGAATGACAGCTCGAAGTATGTGTCAGTAGTTGCTGTTTCCTTGCTGGATTTATGATGGTTTTTGTTGTTCTTCACACTAATGAAAGTACAAAAATAGGCAATAAAAAAATAGTGAGTTAATTGTATGGGTAAAAAAAAGCAAGGCATGATAAAATCCAGTGCTGGATTACAGTAGAGAAAAAAAATGCAGTGCCAACAGTTCCTGAAGGCAGATGAATTTCTGAATGTGCCTGAAAACTCCAGAAGAATACTTTAGTAATGTGTAATATTTAACTAATTATTTCAAATGGAATTTAGAAACAATCTTCAAAGACTGTAATTAAATAAACTCTGCTAAATAAACCTTAAGATATTAGTTTATGATGGGAAATGGAGAAGAAGCATACTCTTAGGTCTAGAAAGCAGCATGTCTCCAGAACAGAGCAGAATTTGACCAAGAAATACAAATACTGTTTGAATTATATTGATACCTACATCAAAACAGTGCAGCAATTAACTTCCAGTTAATTTTCTGGTGCTAAATCCAGGCATATGAATACTTATTCCCTTAAAGTGATGTGAGTTGGATGAGATTATGACATTTTTCATGATTCATCTCTTTCTAACTAGCTGTGCTCTTGTAAACTAATTTAAAGGGTGTGAATGTTTTCTGTTTGATGTGTATTATGAATGACCAAAAATGTAACAATTTGTGGTCCTTTATTCTACCTCCTTTCCCCATTATTTCCTTTCCATATTTCATTTTAAAAGTCATTAGTGGGAATGATTCCCAGCCAGGAGGGGTGTGTCAGATAGTTTTCTCAGACAGTATTCAGCCCCATAATATTGATTATAATGTATTGTAGGGCTGGGTATATTGTGGTTGATCTTCCTTACTGTAGAATAAGCAAATTAAGTTTTCTTGTGAAGATCAGAGGGCTCTGTCTGTATGTAATCTTTTATCATCAGGAGAAAATAAGATGACCTCTTATATTCCAGGTCTTATAATTCAACTTGGACATAATGCAGTGATGCTCCATCTTTAGTTGCTATTGGAAATTTGTAGGAAATTATCATTTTGAGCAAATGGAGTGTCAGTGAAACTGTATTTGAAAATTAAAATTTTAAAATAAAATGTGGCATATTTGATATTTTTACTTATAATATGAACATAAGCATAGAAATACATTCACACTTATGCAGAAGAGGTAAAATCAAAGCGTGGTATCCTAAGAAAGCAATCCACATGCCAAGAGGAGGATTGGTTTCTTTCTTTTTTTTTTTTCTGCTTCCATAAATCATGTCTTAGAACAAGAAGATTTGACTTTGTAGCCCTTCCTAGCTGTTATAAATTAAAAATACTGTTGCAGTACTATTATTATTATTATCATGAAGAAAAAGAAGAAGAAGATGAAGAAGAAGCAGCTAAGAAGAAAAGGATTTTCCATTAGCAAGATAAAAACCTGACATTACTTACTCTTCTCTAGCTATTGTCAGATCCCTACCTTGACAAAGAATTATATTAATAAATATCTCAACTAGGAGACTCTAACCAAGACAGCACGCTGCAAGAACCTGCAGGAAGGGGGGACATGAGCCAGCCAGGATTGTCATCCAGAATTCAGAACAGGAAAGAGAGGCCTAAAATGACCTGACAAAGGAATGCTGTATCACTTGGGGGCTGCTGCTGCAGCCTCTACGCCAGGCTCTGTTCTGCTCCAGCTGCCCGGGACACAGGCAGGGCTGTGCAGAGCAGCCCTGCGAGCCCGGCAGGCGCTCGGGAGGTGCCGGTGGCTCTGGTGCCCATGGACCGTCCCTGTGCGTTCGCATGAACGTCACTGGGGACTGCTGTCACTCAGGATCTCACAGAACACCACCTTTTCTGACGGTTTGATTCCGTAGCAGTGCAGCACAGGGGTTTTGGGAGCTATTTTCAGCAGCCTAAGGCTAGGAAGCTCAATTTTTCAACAGGATTGTTTACTGGAAAGAAAAGGCTATGTGATCTTGGTGACAACTTGAAGACCGTTGTCTCAATAACTAGTGATAGGGCTCTGCTACAGACAGGGCAATGCTAGCAATAGCAGCTCCTTTTTTAACAGTGGTGCTGTCATGGCAAGCTTGTAACCAGGACGACACCAAAGAAGAATAAAACGTATTAAAAGAATTATAAACTGCAATCTTATGTGCTACACTTTCTGTCATGTTAGAAACTTCCTTTGAAAGTGCAAGAAATGCGATCTGTGGTGTACAAAAAATGACTTTAGATGAGTTCTAGTACTGTTTTTGCCCTTGAGACATATGGCTTAATCTCTTTGTGTACTCTTTTACACAAAGTTAAAAGCTTCAAAAAATGGGCATTTGTTTCATAAACGTGTATGAAATACCTGAGAGCTGGTTCTGGAATATTTACTTTTATTAATTTAAACATGTATGAAATACCTGAAAGCTGGTTCTGGAAAAGGATAGGTTATTTTATGGCTGTTGCTGGAGCTTTAAAGCAAACAGTAGTTTCATGTGTTGTGAAAAGTTAAAAAGTATTTAGATATTTTTATTATGTAATTCAGTTTAATCAAAAATATTAGCTATAAACTCATGGTAACAATTTTTTTAAATTAGTTTTTTTACCTAAATAAAATTGTAGCTATTTGAATATCTATTGATATTTGAGTAATATCAATATTCCCTATTGATCCTGGCTGATCAGAAGCATAACACGCTTACCAAAGTACACAGTCCTCTCTAAAGTATGGTCAAGGGTTAATGTTATTTCAGAGCACTGATTGCTTCAGCACTGGGTACAGATTTGCCTGACCCAAGAGTTTCCTGGCTTTCAACATTCTTTTGTTTAACAAAAATGTTGGTTCAGTGATTGTAGTCTTGTGCATGGTTCTGGGAAATCACAGCCAAGATTAGTAGTACTGCCTTTCATATAGGAAGAATAAGATGATTGTCATAATAACTGATATTTCTCTCTGGTTACATGAGTCTTTTTAATTCTTATGCTGTTGTTGCCTTTCTCAACTCCTTTCTTCTCATTCTGTCCAGAAGTCACTTCAGTGTGATTGCCATCCTGCCTCCTGTAACTTCAACACTTCTTAATGTATTTCTTCTGAAAAATTACTTATGGTGGCACCTGAAAATGTTTAATTGTTTGTGACTGGTGGTCATCTGGCTTCAGAGATCAACAAAATAGATGTCAAAACTGTAACAGCACTGTTTTAGCAGTTATTTGTTTTAAAAATCCCCAACACCTGAATACCTTATCAGAAAGAAAAATAATGGGTGTGAATGATATATATCATCCATGTACAGTAAAGAGCAGAGTTTTCTAAAATTCTGTTGGATTTTGCTGGATAAATTGCTGTGTGAATCAGGTGGAGCACAAGTGGTTTTGAAAAATCTCACTGCCTAACCATGGTGAACCTCATCTCCTTTCACCATAATATTGCTGTGATTTGGTCTGGCCTAAATGCCTTTATTTCATTATTTACCTTCAGCAGTCAGTTGCTACTCCTTGCTTTGTAATGCTGCTGCTTGTGCCTTACAAATGCTCATGGATTAGTTTGCCCACCACATCAGTAGCACAATATCTACTCAAAATAGGTAACTTCAGACTCTACAGGAAATTAAAAGGTCACATCAAACTGAATATAGACAGCAACATTATAGGGGTGGGCAAAATAGAATCATTACCTCAAATTTTATTTTGATGCTATTTCAAAATTGATGAAGAGACCTTTAACCCTGAGATCCTGAAATACCCATGCAAATTTTAAAATTAAATTATACCCTTTCCCATATACCAATAAAACAGCATATGCAGGATTCTTTCCTTCTGATTTCTTTCTGTATTTGTAATATAAATTCAGATGAATTTTCAAATTTTTGTTCCAAAGTAGGAAGACTAAAACTTACAGGGATCATTCAGAAAAATAATGTCTTGATTTCAGCAGCTGGAGGCTAGAAACCAAACACAGACTTGGAAAAAAAGTAGGATTTACAGTGCTACTGTTTCTGATACAGAGCAATATTACTGAGAGGAATGTTAATGCCATATTTTATGGAATTTTCTTATTCAAATATCAGGTTAAGAAATAAAACATGCATGACAAGATTTTGTAAATAAGGAAAAGGTTTGTTTGCTTTTTTTTTTCTTCCACAGCAATGTGATCTTTAATTAGTGCATATAAATAAAATAAAGCTTTTGGAAATTATAGCAATATATCTGTAATTCAGAGTTTAAAATAATGGTATAACAGTAATTGATTTTGTGTTTAACATATCTTGGAATTATAATTTTTGCCTTTTATCCTTAGCTGAAACTTCTTAAGCACCTTATTTTCAGAGGAAACTCAAATCCCATCAATGTCCAATAAGGCTTAGGATGTAGAGTGCATTGGCAAGTGGGACCAATCAAAAATGCCTTCATAGTTTTAAATGTGGGCTTTTTTCCTCTTGCCCTCCTGGGGATTGGAGGAGGTGTGATCTAATTTTTGCATATATAAGCAGTGTTATTTCAGGATACACAAATAGGAGAATAAAGCAAGCTTACTGGAGATGATTACTGGTCTTGTGTCACTGACCTTCTGTAAAATATTGGAGCTAATTTATTTTTAACCCTGAAAAAAAAAAGCTTGCTGAGTTCAAGGATTCTACACAGTATCTGCTGGTTTGTTGATTTTTTTCCCCCTCCTCTCCTAGGTAAGCAAGCAGCTGCAGAATTGAAATGTTGCAAAGAAATTTACTTGTGCAAGTATTTTAGGAGATACTGACATTCCTGCCAGCCACTGAGGCTCAGATAGACAAGCTCTTCTTATGCTGTCGAATTCCAGAAGATTATACCTGGCTGCTGACGATCATTTTAGGTTGTGGCAGGAGGAGATTAGCTCAAATTTATAACAGCTCACATTTTCCATTTTTTCTTGGTTTTCAGAGTGGCATGGAAATTATATTTGTGAATCCCTGGGGACTCTCACATTGGTGTCAGTTTTCAGATTTTGCCAGATACATCTAAATGCAGACATATAATGTAATGGAAAGAAATTGAAAAAATTATCTGTTTCTTGATTCTTTATTACTGAAGAGTTAAGAAAGTGATTCCTTAGGCTATTACACAAATCTTAAACTGTAAGTAAATGTTAGGATGAAATCAGACTGGTTAAGATTCCTTTGCCTGTGCAACTCCTGGAAAAAGATCATATCAGAAATACAGCAGACACATGTGCTTTGGCTGTTTTATGGAAAGGTTTTACACCAATAAAAATTTGAATAACATGCATATTTTAAGACTAATTTTATAACAAAAGCTGAGTATATTATATTAATATGGTGCTAAGAATCTTTCATTTCCTCACACATTCAGATATTCTTTATCAAATCCAATATTAACAGCTGGTGTGTATAATACATTAACAAATAGAAACAAAATAGATTTCTGAAAAATGTTATTGAAATATCCATGGCTAACAACTACGTGAGAATTTTGTGGTTCCAGTTTGCACAGATGACTATTGTGTATCCTTACAATAAGGATGTGGGCTGCAGGTGTACACTGAACTAGCTGGTAAAACCTGGTAAAACTCCCAGTTTATCCAAGAGAAATTATAAGCTGAAGCAAAATACTTCTTCCTATGGTCCTCACTCTTAGTCACACAGTAAATATCTGTAGTCTATATAATCTAATGTGTCGGACCAGGTCCATTTCAAAAGTGGAAGGTTGCAACGTGAGCTTTTCTTGTAAACTAGAAGAGCTTTGACATTTTGGAAGGTACAACTTTGATTTTATTTGTAAATAAACAGAATAAGGACCTCGATATAAAAATACTGTACAAGTTTCATTTAATGACTAAAACAAGCTGTTGCACTAACTGTGCTAGTAGGAAGAGCTATGTCAAAATGATTTATTCATAATTTTCTGCTTCGGTCTATACTCCATTATAGTTTTTCAAATGAAAGTTTTTCCCTGTAACCTTTAATTTAAGAAGATTCTGCAATAGTTTGAGTCCATGCAAAGTTATTTATGAACTGACTTGTAAGGCGTTGTACAATGTCCAGTGAGGTCCTTTTTACAATTATATCCATGTCTAAGTCTTCTCAACTTGAAGGGTACATTTATGTGATCTCCTGCACAGAGATTCTTTCCTGACACCTAATAATTTTGTGGATTTTTTTTTAAGAAATTCTAAATAAAATAGACTAAACCTTTTTTAGACTGAGTAGTGATGTTTTTTTACCATATCTGCAATTGTTACTTTAATGAATTTTTGGTTAGTTAAGATTATGATCCACATGGACATGTGTAGCAAAATTTAGTACTTTCTTCTCTACACAGTGTGTTAACATATCAAAGTAACTTAGGATGGAGATGGTGTACAGTATTATTAGAGAAAGAGTATGATATCATTTGAGCAAGATACATGGAATAAATGGGCTGGATCACATACATTGTTATTAAAATTTCAGGCATTAATTTGGACATATACCTTTAATTTATTCTTTTCCTCTTTTAATATTTTCAGTACATTCAATGTTCAAATTAACTATTCACACATTGAATGGAGTGTAATACTCTGAAAGTCCTCATTTGGAACTGACTTCAATTTTCCTTGCTTTTCAACAGCTTTGTACTTTTTGGCAAGAAATAAAGAAAAAGACAATATCTGCATGTAATTCTCAATTCTATAAAGTACTCATATATTTTTAAGATTTTAGGGTGAGCAGTTCCTAGTTAGAAATCTGAAAATTGGATAAAGTCGCTATTAATGTGAAGATAAAAAGATACAGAACTTGATAGGCTGTGCTAATGTAAGCATCTTAAAGTTTTTGATATTGAAGAGTAATTTTAAGTGTCTGTAAATTCTAGAAATGTTCATGTTTCTGCTGTATATTGCATAATTTATTTTCACTTAAACTAATATACCCACCACTGTCTCCAGCTTTATGCTTTTTTTTCCGTATCAGTTATAAATGTGACATAAACGAGTTTGGATCAAATTAGCATTTTTGTCTGTTTAAGCAAGTTTTTCATATAGCTTCCCTGTCAGGATTCTACTTGTTTCATTTCCATAGTAAACTGTCATCACAGCTTGTTTTATTTAGCTTCTTCCAATCAATCTGCCTCCTTAATTTATGAAGTCTTCTTGTTTTGTTTTAAATTATGGGATTTCTCCTCATTTTATATATGTAAGATTGCCATAATTGTGTAGTAGTCTTTACACACAATTTTGAATATTTGCTTTGATTAGTCCAAAAGTGGTGATTTTGATGTGTTTTCTAGTATCCACTGGATGTAGCTTAGGGGCTGTTGCCTTCAGGATCTTGCTGTCTCAGCTGTTCAGAAAAGTTAAGAATACTGAACACTGTACATCATGTTTAATATGAATTCTCTGCTTATCAGTTCATCACAGATCTGAGTCAAAAGCATTATTTCTGCATATTCCAATGAGTCCTTTGCATCTTTTTCTTTAGCTGAGTTAGTGGCTCCACCTCCCCCTCTAGCTCTGCAGTTTTGCTCCTTGTTCCCTTCTGGGTATCTGAAACTGTAAGTTTCATAGAAATGAGAAGGTTATTGTTAAAAATCAGGGTGACTATTATTATTTTGATATTTTGGTATGCATTTTAGCTGTTGTGGGTGCTTAAAGACTGTATTTAGGCTTGCATCTTGAAACCAAACAGCAACTTAAACACTTGTTTAGAACTGTATGGAAATATAGGGCACAGTTCCTCTACTCCTAATGAAGCATGGATGCAAGGCCTGAAAAAAATTCATTTTAATGTGTTCCCTGCTAACTAAAATCTGTATTCACACAGCTGAAGGCTGATCTGGACTCTGATAATTAATTTGCTGCATATTCTTACTGCAGTGTCCATACCTTACCACTAACACTGCCTTTGATGTTGCTGAAGTTTTTTTTGTTCTTTAGTACATTAGCACACTTCTGGATTGTGGGGGTGTTTCAGTACCATTGCATGAGTCAGACCCAACCCATGCAGTCACCTCAGCACCAGTTACTCCAAAATCAGTATTACCTGAGCACTGCCATGATAATTTTTGCCATTGGACTTTGGTGCATGAAGAGAGCAGAGGAAGTTTTGGCAACTTTCTGTGACTATCCTGTTTGTACCCATCAGTATTTCATCTCAAAACTTATCCTTTCCTGTGAGGCATCCAGACAAACCAAACACTTCAGTACTTACCATCTCTGTCATTACTGGTAAGTGCAGAAGTCCCTCTGATTTAGAAAGTGCAATAGTACTTGTGTACTTGTACTTGATAGCTGTGTTAGAAACAGCAGAAATACCTCTGTATAATTAGCTTTATATATGTGTGTGCACAAGGAAAAGAGAATAGTTGCCCTAGATACTTAAGTTTCATGCCTGGTTCTTAAAGCTTGCCTACGGTGTTACTGCTGCAATAGCATTTGCTTTTTTCCCCTTCCATGCCATTAGAGTTATGGGATGCTCTAGCAAGGAAGTGCTTTTCCCCCTTTCTTTGTCAGGTCAGCTTCATCTGCTGTGGTCATGTTAGAAAGTCTTTGCTCTTTCAAAGGACAATTACTTCTTTTCTCTTTATTTCAAGGCCTTTATCCAGCTCAGACTGGTAAATTAGTACAAAGTGCTTGCTCAGAACAAAACTGGAATGATGTGATTTTATTAAATGGGGTTTACAAAGGATACCATAAAATTGAGGAATGATTTTCAGTCACTTTTTCTGGACTGAGTTCAAGTTCATGTCCCCAAGAGAGCTTAAAAGAGCTGTGAGCACTAATTGTTTGTTTAATGATTTGGCCACCTTTATAAAAATTGCAAAACGAAGTTTTTCATTTTACTGCTTTGGGTCATTGCTCTAAAACCTCTGTGTTAAACAGTTAATCCTAAATCTAAAGTCTATTTTTGATGGTACTTTTTGGTACTTTCCTAGTACTTTTTACAGCCCTCCATAATTGTCACTAAAATAATGATTACCTTGGTGGAGATGCAAGCCAAGAATAAAACACAACTGATGGGCGATTGCAATGATTAATTTTATGGTCTTGTTTTTGATTAAAAACACAGTCTTTCACATAATGCTAGTAAATATTCAAACTATTACCAACTGTAAATTGCAATTTTTTAAAAAAACCTGTATCCTCAGGATTTCAGCAGTGGAACATCTGTTTTCTTTTGAGAAAAATATGATAAGCATCTGTTTGCTTGGAAGATGTGAATGAAACCAGACCACATTTGTTTGCAGTGTTATGGATTATCTGGTCTTACACTGTTTAGGAATAAATCATGCAGGATGGATAGTGCCGGTAACCACCAGAGCATGTTTTATACTTGGTTTAAAACATAAATTTGTGTATTTGTGATTTTTCCTGTAGACACACAAAAAATTTATGTTTTAAATAAAGAAGAAGCCTATTGCATTTCTAGGCCAGTATTTAAGCCCATGGATACCAGAAGTTCTTTTAAGCCAAGCCATGCCTGCTGTTAATATGTATGAGAGTATACCTTGAGAGTCAAAAACAAAGCAAAAAAAAATTAACATGACTAGAACAAAAATGCTATTATATATTTCATTATTTGAGAAATACGTGCTCTCATGTAACTGGATTGTGTCACAATGTACATGTGGACAGAGTTACATGTGTGGCCTGGAAGACTGGTCTTGAAAACCCCCATGCATAGTTGTGGTATTTACTGTCGTGAATATTTTGTATAAATCACAAAACATTTTGTATTCAAAGAGCTGGGATGATACACAAACATTTTTGTACTCCAAACAGTGGGGAGATGCTCAGGTTTGAACAGGACCTTATACTAACCACTGGCTTGGTGAAATATGGACCCTGAGTTCAATGCTGGATTGTTAGAGCTGTGAGGTGATTTAAGCACCTCGTGCCTCTCAGCAGTTAGTTAGTGTCTTTCCTTTGATGTCACATGTGATTCTGTGTGGATAACATGGTACATTTTAGGATGTCAAATGTTAGCAGAAATACAGATTGATGATCCTTGAGGGTCCCTTCCAACTCAGTTTATTCTATGATTCTAAGTGTGTCTGTATTATATATTAGTTAATTGAGTTTCTCTGTCTTGTAGGAGTTACTTTTTTTCTGGCAAGTTGAATTTTTCATCTTTTTCTATGCTTTGCAGTACTTTGGGTGTCTTTCCTGTGGTTCTAGCTGTGGGTCTTTCCCCTCCACCATTTCTCATAGTTCACCTCCATAGTCAATTCACTTTAAAACAGAGTGAGCAAAATCTAGTGCAAAATCCAGTCTGACAATTGTGGATGCAGATTTCTTTATCCTCTCTTCCAGTGATGCTAAAATACATTTCTCTTTTGTAGTCTGTTCAAGGTAAGCTAAAGTTAAAAAGCTGAGAGAAATAATTTTTGTGTACATACAGGAGATGGGACGAGAGGTTTTGAATGGAAAATTGGTAGGTGGAGACACTGGATAGCTACACAGCATGTTCCCTGTTAGTCTTTTTAATAAGTCATGACAAAAAAGGGCCTTCCTTCCCCAATAACTCCAGCTGTTAAAAGAAGCTGAATCCTTGCTGTAAAGGGCCAGTGGAGAATTCCTTTTATGGGAACACTTGTTGATGTAAAGTGGCTGGGGTCAATGTTCAGGGCAGCAGGATCTTTCCTTCTTCTGCCACAGCTTTCTAATAGCAAGAGGAAGGGGCGTGAGGCAGATTTTTACTGTGCTCTGTCAGTTCACAATTGATTTAAAGCTCCTAGAGGAACATGTGCTAGAGAAACAGTGTAGAAGATACTTATGTTCTGACAGCTTCTGCAGGAGCAGAATGAAAGCTCTCTGTGCTGCATCTCTCCTGTGCAGCCACTCAGCTCTGTTGCCCAGAGGATTGAGCCAGTTATTGTGAGATCCTTTCTTAAAAGCTGCTGGTTAGATATAAACAAGTGCTTAAATTATAACAGTTTAGATAATACATAATAATGAGTATAAAGTGTAATGCCCTATAAAGTTATCAAATATCTGTGATTTAAACTCTGGTTTTCAAAACATTCCTAAATATTGTTGTTTGGGAATAGGGGCAGGAGCAACTGAGCAACTAAAGTAATCTAAGGACACCTTCCAGACCCTTTGTTTATTTATGTGTACCACTGAATTTAGATGGATGTTTAAAAGATTGATGTGATTTTATTACTATTCTGTATTTACCATTTTGACAATACCGTTGCTTTTTAGCTAAAATAACCCTCCCATGTCCCCAGTCCTCCAGTCTGTATTTATTTCAGGGTGAACAAAGGATTTCACTAACAGTGATCTCCAAAACAGTCAGACCCTTGAAATCATGGCTTTGAATTCTTGACTGTTAAAACCAGTGCACTTGCATCTCCTTACTTTGCCATTTCCTCCACTACCCACCTCTAATCCCTAGGATTAGATGTGTGGGATAATTACATTTCCAGTACTTTAATTCTGGCCAAAAATCAAGTCCTGGAACAGAAAACTTCCCAACACCTCCATCCACTCTTGGAAAAGTTATTTCATGAAAATCAAAGCTTTTAGTCAGCAGATCGAGTTTTTGACTCATGGTGCTTTGAATTAGCTGAAGTGAGGCCTTAAGCTCTTAAAGTGTAACTGCTAAAGCAATTACAGAGCAGAGTTAACATTCTGAGAAAAAAGATCTACTTTCAGGCCAATTTGATGAGGTGATAAGGATAATTCAAAATTCATTTAATAATAAAAATTTTTGTTGAAGTAATGATCCGTGTTTTGTTTAGCCACCTATACTTTTTATATAACAAATATACTATATTTGTAAATAGAAAAATATTTATAACAACTTAGAATTACTTGAAATATATATATATTTTATAATACATAAGAGGAAAATAACCCTGATTTTTAAAGGTCTTTTACTAATGAAATGAGTTTTCAATGAGTTTCATGTTACTGATGCAAATGCCTTGTAAGATATTACTTGAGAATGAGTAAAAGAAATACACAAAGATGAGGTACTCTTTTTTGTTGCCAGGATAGTTCTTGTCAGTAGTGATGGCTTGTATTTTCAAGAGCTGCTTTTTTTTGTGATCACTGACATTTTTCTTTTCTCTTGGATCTGTTGCTGTAGGTGAGATGTTCACCTGAAGTTGTTTGCTTAGTGCCATGTGGAATGGTGGAATTTTGACACACATTTTGACAAAAAATACACAGGTGTATTTTTTACTCTTTTCAGAGTCTGTCTTCATTCTTGCTATTTCTATAGTAGTTTTGTGATGGGACCAGTTCACTTTTCCCTCTGTTCCCTCTCTCCTACCTGTTATGCACGAAGAGAGAATTGAGTGATGACAAGGAGTTTGGTGTTATCATGGGTGCTGCTTGGCCTAAATCTTTTTCTAATTCTTCCTTCTAGGAGTCTGGCAAATGTGGTGGAGTAAAATGATCCAGGCAGAAAGTCTCCAGACTCAGCTTGAAAGAGTTAAATCACATGTTGGACAGAGTCTGATGGCTCATGATTAATTCTGTGATGACTTAATTGCAGCCATAGAAGCCCTTTTATCCATAAAATCATTTAGCACCATATTAATCCTAGACCTGTAAGTGGCAGGGGGTGCTTAAGTCCAAACAGAGCTGGTACCTGTTTGGTAAAATCACCTGTGGGGAGGCACACTTTTATCATGAGGAAGGCACTGATGAGTGCTTTTACCTCAGAAAGGATTCAGACCCACCTCTGTTTCTGCTTGCACCTCTCCATCCTGTTATGCTGCATTCCAGAGCATCTGGAATAAGAGCTCAGAGGATGCCAGGACCCTACTTCCAGCTCAGGGCAGAGCACAGAGGGCCAAGAAGGAGCTGAGAGCTGTGTTCTGTAGGCAGCCAGGGAGACCAGAGTAGTAGTTTGGGAATGTATTGTAAGAATGGTGTGGGAAAAGGCTGGGGAAGTTACATGGTACAATTTTCATAGTGGGGATGTACCTGGAAAGTGAAAAATGCAGGACTGTGGGAGTGGGCATGATTTGATGGCAACTAAAGAACTGGAGAGGGGAGAATATTATCTGGTTAGGATGTGCCAGCAGAACACAAGTGGGTTGGGATCCTGTTCTGAGTGATACAAAGATGCTGGGAAATTAAAGTGGAAGCTTATCACTTCCAGTGAATGCTTGGAGAACCAGAAGCTGTGTTGCTCCAACTGGTTACCTGTACTGCCTGTGGTAGCAGGATGAGCCCTGTGAGCTGTCTGCCCTACAATTATACTTGCTTAACCCAATGTTCTTTTCACTGTGGACAGTTGCATGATTCTCAGCTGGGCTCTGGCTGAGGTCAGCAAGGAATGTGTGGATCCAGCCTTTCCTCCCTTTCCTGCAGTCAGGTTAGTGCAACATAGTTGAAACAAAGTGAGTAAACTTTGTGTAGACCTTGGATTTCCCATGAAAATCAGGGGGAAAATGGGCATTTTGCCTGAAAATACACAAGAGTACTGGGGGCAGGGGAGAATTTTGCAGGATCAATCTTCCAACCTTTTTTTTTAGCTCATTGTCTTGATTCTGAAAAGAGTTATTGTTCATCTCTGACACCTAGACCATGTTCAGGACATATTTGAAAAACGTATGCCAGGAAAGGGTTATAAGAAGGTAAAATGAATTTTACTGAGTTATAGGTTAAGGTTCAGGCTGCAAAAATAAATCTTAAAAGTCAAAGCCATATTATCTTGTGTTCTGTACTATTTTTTATTTCCAATACTGTCAGTCTTGAGCCTACACGAAACAAAAAAAAAAGTTTTTACTTACATATAAACATTTAGATGAACATAGAGGAGCTTATTGATTTTCTATACGGAGAATGATTT
>VWYI01029562.1:14602-26983 GCA_013399455.1 Anthoscopus minutus | reverse complement strand
TGAAGATTACTTCAAGTAAAATTTTTTTATATATATATATATGTAAAACCAAGCTTATTTCTGGAAGATGCTTTAAGTTCAGAGTGAAGAAAGAGTGGGAAGAAAAAGAAAAGCTGGAGCTAATCATTCTGAACAGCATGGCAGCCAAGTAAATTGCGGTATTTTCGTCAATCTCAAGATAACACCCTCCCATCTACAATGAAGAGACAAGATTCTCTTAAACAGGACTCAAAGGACATGTGCAACCTCTGGCTATAGAGCTTGGCAGTTGTGAACAGAGTAAAATGTCACAGGCAGGGATTCTGCAGTGGGGCAATACAAAAGAGAATGTAGAGGAACCCACAAATGCTGATAAAGTTGATAGAAGAAACAGTCTGTAGTTCAGTGTATTTATAATTTCAGTATAAAATGTCAAGTGTAATTTATACATTTCTAGTTTCCTCCTAAGATTATAAAAATCAACAAGTAATTTTAAGATGCTATGAATGCTAACAAAAATAACTTAATTTATCTTAAAGCATCTTCTTTTTTAAGACCAGACATGGAGATTTTATATACTACAGGTTAGATGCGTGCATTCAGGCTTTTCAAAGAATAAAAAGGATTTTTTTTTTCTTCTTGTCCAAAAGCACCATATAAAATATAGCTTCAGTGTAAATAAAAGGTAACCTTTTCAAAATTACAACATAAATCAGCATGAAAGCAAGTTTAAAAAGCAAATTCCATTTTCTTCTTGGGCACATCATATCTATTCAGATTATCTCCTTTGATTTAATTGGAATTGTATCTTTTTCACTATAAATAAGAACACAGGAAAGCATGGTGTTGTCTTTTAAAGCCAAAAATCATGGCTGCAAACATGGAAAATATTAGAAGAGTTCATTCTTCCAGACAAGATAAGTCTGAGTCAATAAAAATGCATGGAAAGTTACAGTAGGTTATAAGGACTCTGTGAAGGGGTTATTTGAGCTCATTTTCAATATAGAAAACAATCATTTTTCACATCACTAGCCAATTAAATGAGTTCAAACAAACCTCTCATATCCTGGGGCAATGCAAATTTGCAAGTAAAAAAATAGCACTCAATCTTAGAAATCCTAAGTAGGAGATCAAAGGAAAACACATAACAATGCCACAATGCAAATGAGTTTTTGCCTGGGAAATAAAAAGCTCTGCAAAAAAGTCCATGACAGCAGAATTCCTAGAGCTCAGTTCTATAGCAGGGTTTGAGTCATCTTCTTTGAGAATAAAAGCCTGACCCTGAGGAAAAGAGCTTGGCTGTTGGAGAGGCAGTTTCAGCTCCCAAAAGTCTGAAGCTTTGGAAGTGCTTAACTTCTGCTAAAATATTATCTATGACTTTTTTTGTTACTTGTGAAGTGATGGTATCCTATCTGCCCTGCACAACATGAAAAAACAAATCCATTAAAATAAGCAACCTCAGCAACAGTAGAATTTTTCAGTCAGAATAAAGACCTAGGGGTCCAAAAGCCTACAAGGGACTGCAGTACATTATTTCCTTATTTTACACTCTCTGACAACAATCTTCATAAATAATGCTTGTAATTTTGTAGAGTAGGGTATAGGGGAAAGTGGATGAAATATTCCATTGAAACTCCAAGGCAGAAGTTACAGTTATTGAAAGCTCAAGTTATTTATGTTTGTTCCTTCCTGTAAAATTACCCAAGGACTTTTTACTTGCAAGCCTTCCAATTTATCAGGGTAATGAGCAATCGCTATGCCGTTCACTGGTTATTGTTTGCTCTCACTTCCAGATACTTTATGTAGATAAGCCGTTTGTAGTGCTGAATTTTGATAGCCTTGGATCCCGCAGGAATCTGAATATGAGCCCATGTGGGCTCTAGGAGGCTCAGCTTAGACTTGAGTGAGCACTGATGTTGTCAGAACACACAGCTGCTGCTCAGGTCTCATTGTTAGTCCTAGAGGAGACACGGAGGTCAGACATGCACAAAGAGAAAAGGCTTCCCTGCAAAACACACAGTCCTACCGTCTTTGCACAGGAGGAGAACTAGGAATACTACAATGCATACAAGATGGAACAAGAGGCCAGGTGGGCAGGAGAAGAAAAGGAAACAAAAAGATGAGGTTGTCTCTCCACACAATGAGGTAGGCACAGCTCTCAAACAATGCAATTTCAAGCACTTAGCAACAGAGGAGTTTTCAGACCTACATCTCCATGTAATTTGCGGGTGAGATTTGGACATTTTATTTGCACATTCCTCACTTAAATCTACTTGTGTACACATCCAAATCCACTCTGTTCACAATATTAGCATAACACGCAGGTGTACCCACAGGCCCAGCTCCAGCTAACCCCTGAACTATTCCTGGCACACCACCAAGCAGCAGTAACTATAATGAGCAACAACAGTGAAGACATGACAGCCTTATCTTTCTGGCAAGAGCTCTGAAAGCTCCAGAAACTCATCATCACTAATGAAAACCCGAGAAAAGAGGGAAATACGCTTTCACTAAGCGGCAGTCTCACTGGGGCCTCCACTTACGATAACATTCATAGGAGCTTTGAAAACTTCCTCCAATAAAACAGTCAGTAAAGTTTCATACTGGACAAATGCATCACAGTAAGCAGAGAAACGATTTTAACTACACTGGTTCATGACTTTTTATTAATTTTAAATTTTTTTCCTGCTAATTTTTCATTTATTGTCTAGGTCTGTGGAAAAAAATAGTGTTAGGGACTGTTAAGAGATCTTAAGCTAATTTAAAATTTAAAGCTTGGGTAGCTACCACCTTCATACACAAAGATACATCCTCAAACATAAGATCAAAAAATTCAGAATTCAGCAAAACAAAGCAGCAATTAGATTACTTGAAACCCCTTTCACTTAAACATTCCTGCAGTTCTTGCCATCATCAAGAAGTGCAGGAAACACAGCTGTACTCAGCCCTGTAGCAAGAAGTTTAAGATTTCAATTTGTTGTTGAGAGCAGTGTTTTTTGTTTCAGTTCCAGAGGTCCTTATAACTAAAAATACTAAGATATGGGTACATATATGGGTGTCCCTGAATGGAGACTAAGATGAAATAAGAGACTTTTTTATGCAGTAACAATCAACAGGCAAACCACCAGTACTGAGGTGATTGGGAGCTCACAGCTGTAACACAGAGCTAGGAAAGGCAATAGCAGATAGCACTGGGAAACTGCCATTTAATAAAAATTTCCTTTCTAGAGCTTAAAATATAACACACCTCTTATAAAACTTCATTATTAAATCTTCTTTATACACTCTCCCTCCCAGCACCTCCCCTGCAGCATCAGTGTGTCCCCCCTGGTTGCTGGGGGCTGTATTTCCTCTTACAGATTGCAGGTCCTGTGCTGCTGCAGCTCTCCTCACCATGCCAAGAACCATTCAGAGTGCATCGAGTCAGCACTGCTGACTCCTACCTCCACCTTCTCCCCTGAGGGAAATTACTCCTAACCACAATCTCCATTGCCTGAAGATCAAGAAATGTGGCAATTACCTTCGCTGCAACTTCCATCCCCACCTGCAGTGGTCGGGATAAAGTTTTCGGGCATGACAAGTACCTGTGCAGTCTTGCAGTGTGTCACAATGCCTGACAGGCTAAATTAACACTGGTGGTGGGAAAAATATGCTATCAGAGATACACAGCACTAAAACAGGGCAGCTTTGAATCAGCTCCAAGCTTTAAAATTAGAAAGCCTGATGAGCAGAACCAGTATATTAATACCTGTTATTAGGAAAAGGATGTATCTAGCAGTTTTTAGAAACAAAGCTGTGACTGTGAAGACAAATGTACCTGTACAGTACGCAGCCTGCACTGTTAAAGGGTCGTGCTCAGCAATCCCTAGGAGTGGTTCCAAGCACATCTGTGCAGTTCCTGGAAAACAAAGTCCAAGTTCCTTCACATGGAGTCAGGATACAAATCTGTCACAGTCCCTTAATATTCTCCCCAGTAACGACCAGAACAATGAACCTTTATATTCTTGCACCTTCTTATATTATGTCAGTTTTAAGGCTTCTACACAAGTAACCCAGACTTTGGCTTACAACACTGATGAAAATAATCTTTAAATGATTCAACAGTATGGATTTGAATTAATTCTAATTTAATTTTCCTGTTTTGTTTTGGTAGCTTGTCCAGGAAACAATGAAGGAATGAATGGAAATATTAAAGAGTCTCTGCATTTCTAATTGCACTGGCATTCACTTCTGCCTATAATCTGATCCTCTCTTAATGCTGCTATAGCCTGGATGTCTTCTAAATTAGCAGCTTTCCCTGCATGTCAGAACACTACTACTGACCACAAATCCTTTTCTTGCTTTGTAAATGTCAGATACTTTTAGTCTCTCTATTACATTCTTTTCTCCTGATGCATCAGATCAGCTTTCACCTACAACTTGGAGTATAATCAATAATAATCTTTTTTCTTGATCTCAAGTCTACTACAATTTTAAGTTTACTACAATTGTAAACTCTTCATACTCTGTCTTACTCTCTAGTCCCTTCACAGTCCAACTGCTGCATCAGCTATCAAGCTGTCATATATTCAGAATCATCATCCATCAAGCCCAACCATCCTCACAGCCCTTTCAAGTATGATCTTAAAGATTCTAGACTAAGCAACACCTCTTTCACATTCATCAGCAATCCTGATACCCTGTGTATTCTTCAGCAACTCACATTGAAGTTTGCATCTTTCCCAAGTAAGACAAAAGTCTTACGTGCAACCTGGGGAACTTAGAGGCAGCTGAACCTATTTCCATAGGCGCCATTTTTACCAATACTGTTTTTGTATTTCTGCTCCCACTGGGAAAAGTAAAAAAATATTTTTTGACATTGGAATATCCTTAGTTTTTAACATGGACCAAACCTTAGAAAGGCAAACAAAAAGTGATAAACCTGGCTCAGTGAAGTTGGTTTAGCACATTTGAAAATTTTTGAGATGTCCTACTACTACATATATATATATACATATATGTAGATTAATGCCTTTTTTGAGTAAACACAAAGGGCATTAAGGAATGAGAAACTATCATTTTGAGATATAAAGCCCTCTGTGAATGCAGATCCCAAGAAATCTGCAGAATCAAACATCTAGATTTAACTTTTCATTCAGTGACAGAGTAAAATGCTTCAACATCTTGAGAGTAGCTCTTGTGGGCATCTGAGAGTCTCAGAATTGCTGTTCTGAAATTCTCAGCCTCAGTGAACAGGCAAGCTTGCTAAGCACTTGCTAAAATATTCAGAGGAGATAATGGCTTCACTGCCAGTGCCTAGGTGCAGATTTTCCCTAATTCTAGTTTGGAAGACACTGGTTTTTTTAGAAATGCTACAGTTTATTCTTAATGCTATAGTGGTTATGCATTTATTGGCAATATCATTGTTGGTACATAGATTGCAACACTAAAAAATAAATTCAAAATTCACAATCTGAGGCACTTGCCCAACCCTTCATGGAGATCAGCATCATCAATGCCTAAAGCAGCCCGTTACAATTAGAGCTTCTCCATCATGCACATTTTACACACACACAAACACATCCCCTGCCTTTGCTGATAAACATTAATCACTTTCACATCATAAGGTGCTTTCCCACCCCAACTTCTTCAGCAGTATGGTCTAAGGAAATTTAAAAACAAAAAAAAGAAATTTGATTGCAAGCAGCTCAGACCCTCAGACCACAACTCAGCATCTGAAAATTCAGTCTTCTCAGATTTGCCCAACTGCATGGTTTCAGCTATAGAAATGACAGATGTTATTGCAGGCTGTTTCTTGCAGTATCTCGAATACATTATGAATTTTGAGAACTTGCCCAGGAAAAATGACAACTCAAAAAGTTACTTTCATCACCAAGTTGTACCCAGAGTTGCCTGGTTGTAGAGGAGGCTTGACCTCCAAGACCCAGAACAAGATGCAACTAATTATTATATTCTGATATTCAGTCAGAGAAATATGACTTTCAGCATCTCAGGGCATAAAGAGAAAAAAAATTAAAAATCCATAAAAACAGAAAGGAGGAAGGCGTGCAGCTGCAGCAAAATGCTGTCTTCACCAGAAATGTGAAGATTATTTGGGAAAATGACTAATTTGGTAGCACAGAAAAATGTAAACCTAAGGCTTTTGTTTGTGGTGTTCAAAGTTATTATTTCAGGCTCCCACAAATGCAAGAAAACCCTTCTTTTCTGTTCATATGCAATTCATACTTTTAGGATACCCCAGAAATAACTATGCACAGACATATATTTGTGTGTATGAATACAGACATACATTAAATATAAGTGAAGATATGTAGATAGATAGATATATTGAATGAAAGATATGAAAGTTTATGAAACTCAATGAAATCCATAGCCAGTTTTATAGCTAAGGAACCACAAAACATACAAGCTCCTTCACATATAAACCAATTTTTGCTACCTTAAAATATAGCCTGAATTCCTATATTAAGGAATCAAAAATGAAATAAACTACAGAATTCATATTTTATCTGCCTCAACTGAAGATAAGCTTTAAAATAAAACAGTCCAGGCTCTGTGTTCCTTCCTGGAAGACTCTGGATCTTCCTTTCTCCAGATCAACATCACCAATAATGTTGTGGGATAATGAGGCAAGCCACTGCCTGAGTTGCAAATTCCTCTGAAGAGAGTTATCTGACAAATACATTGTTTATTTCCTAACTTCAATCACAATTAGTTCAGTCATCATATGTGACAAAATTATTTCCTGACAGGGACAAAGCAAATGGAGTCACAACAAAGAAAGAGCACCGAGGAAGCCCTCACACTCACTGAATTGCAGTGCTGAAAAATGGCAGAAAGATTTAAATTAAAAAGGCCGACATATAAATCTCTGTAATGCCTTATGTAAATTCTGAAAGCTTACTGATACTATTAAAACACTGCAGCATTTTGTCTGGCACTGAGGGACAGTGGGATTTTTCTTGGACTTTTGGGGGTTTTAGCTATTTGGTACTAGCAAAATACAGGCAGCAAACAACAGATCACTTTTTACCCATCAATTGTTGAGTGGGCATGCTCATGACCATACAGTCACAGAGCAAAGTAACTTGCCTGCACCACCTAGGAAGTATAAAGGTGATATTTCAAACCAGGTTTTTTTGTAACTCTACTTTAAAATGTGCTTTTCCTTCTACTCGAGTCTTGAGGTTTAGGCATCAGTAAGGGTTGGACACAGCAACAACAGCTTTGCTATTATAATTATTATTGGTCAGGTAGAATTCAAATTATTTTCACCAGTATTATCATGTCTAAAGTAGTTTTCATAAATTAGAAATTACTTACAGAGCTTACTTTTAATTATCTTAAATTAGAGAAACTAACTGAAGCAGAGAAACAAATAGGGCATAATTACCATAACAGAGGAGTATTATTTATATTGCACTAAATAATAGTTAAGTATAAAATGCTTCATACTACTAAAATAAAACTCAGCATAGCAAACTCTGCTGCAGATATATTCCCTTCACTAGTTTAAGTTCAAAACCATTTCTTTATAAGTGAAGAAGTACAAAATGTATACAATTAAAAACAAAGACTTTTATTTTTATATATTTTATAATTGCTTTGTATATCTAACAACCCCCAAATAAGCCTTTACACAAGAACATGATTGTGTATTAGCATACATATTTACTCAGAAACAGCAGTGTGAATCAATGAAAGGGATTGTTCCAATTTATCTCGCACACCTCTGATTTAAGTAGGAAAATTATTAAAATTAAGAGATGATAGTCAGCCCACATGGGGGAGCATATACTTACAGAGAAGCTGGGGATCTCTGCAGATAAACCCTGTGAATATTTTAACTCCTTTCATTTTATGGCATTTAAATTTGCTGAGGGAAGTTGAGTTCTCACTAACCTTGAAGAGGAATATAAACTCTCCTTCGTCCTGCTCAACTTTTTGTCTCACAGCTGTTATGAGTAACTTCTATAAGTACAATGCCAGCAGAGGCCATCGGGCCAACAATTTAATCTAGAGGTCTCATAACTAGCCTAACTTTACTCACCTGAATCCAGCTGGGATTTAGTCAGATCCAGCTGTGTGCTGCCACTGAGGAACAGCAATTACCTGCCCAAATTCTCCTGCCTGACAGCTGCATGTCTGGATGCTGGATAGGTGAGATTTACAGACAGGAGTCCAGTTGGCAAACCTCCTCCATAGTGAAGGGAAAGGCAAATACTGGCTTTACCAATCTCACCTGGAAGCAAAGTCCTTCCCAAGCCCAGATCTTATCACTAGGTCATTCAAAGAGATTTCAAACAGCCAAAATAATCTTAGAACAAATTTCCCCTCCAGTTGCTTTCTCATCTCTTCTTGAGGTTTGTAGAAAAAGCCATAACAAATACAAAACCCTAGCAAGAAAACAAAACATAATACAGCTGTCCAGTTAAATTTGAGGGCAAGGAGGAAGAAATTCCTTTTTGACTATGCAGGAAATCTCTTTCAGCTCTAAAGTGTGAGTCAAGCCTACACCTTGTAACTTCAAGTGTTATGAATGTACCAAACATCATATGCCATTTTTACTGTCCCATATACACATGGAGACTGGTCATTGAAAAGCCCAAAATTTTTAGGCCAGAAAGGGTTACTGCAGTCTTGCAGCATGACACACAATGCACACAAACCCACACACAGATTTTTTTTCCCTTCAGACAGATTTAAGCTTTGTTTTTTGAAAGTTTGGATTAAAAAACCAATTAGTCTCTCAGATTTAATTTTCTAAGGTCAGCCATTCTTGTATTTAAATTGCAGTCACAGATAGGGAGGGTACCTTAGGTTGGGTACCTTTTTATAATTTCAACTTACCAAAAAGGCTTTATCATGAATTCTTACACAGCAGATATGGGAATGTGAACAAGTGTGGACATGATTTTCTGGGTTAGAGGAAGTCTTAGCCTGTCAGTGGCAGAGAATGTTCCCAAGGGAAAGCTCTTGGGAACATTCTCCTTCAAGGACTGTTTTTTGTAAACAGAGCCAAGTTCCCAGGAATGGGAACAGGTGTCCAGAATGTGTTTTTCTCTCTTGTTCCACCAATGGGGCCAGAGAGGTGGTTCCTTTGGCCAATCATGTTAAGCCTGTACTGGAACACTTTATAAAAAGGGGTGAAAGGCTCAAAATAAAGGCTTCACTCTGCTTCAGAAGCAGACTGCCTCAAAGGACAACCTCTCCTCACATTCCTGATTCTTTCTGTGTCGTGCATCACAGTGACAAACAAGTTATCATAGAAAAAGTTAAGGTGTTCACTTCTTCACCACTAACTGCTCCTGTCCCATGGACCATGTGAGGCAGCTTAACTTCAGGGAGAAGGTTGCCAGCCAGTTGTTATTCATCCCTTGGCAACACTCTTCCCTCTGCACACTTTTGTTGTCTCCCCATTCACATACCACCAGAAGGTCTCAAGTAGCTTACCCTATTTTCCATATGCAAGCTCACAGATAGCCCTATACTATTTTCACCTCTAGTTTTACAAGAATTGAGATTTCTCAAGGTTCCAGGATTCAAAATGTTGCCTGTGCCTCTAGCAGGGGTAAAGCACTACCCACGCTTTTGCTTTCTTTGCCCTTCATTACTGAACAATATGTGACAGCCCATTCCCATCAGTTGATGTGACTTCCACTAAATCACAATACCATATCATATTTCCTTATGTATTTGAGTATCCCAGCATGCTCCTGTTGCTCATGTAGCCTTCTAGCATCTGTACAGAGGCAAGCTAAAATACATTCCTTACAAGTGCCTTTGTACCAAATTAAATGATATAACGTATGTGAGAAGATTTTCAAGGAGGTGTGCTGAGAATTTGAAATTGGTGCAAGATCTGAGAAAGAAAATTCATGAAGTGGTAAGCACTGCAAGGTCACTTGGTCAAAGAAACTTTTCCATTTCCTTGCAGGACATTAGACATAGTCAATGTTTGGGAGTGCAGAGAAAGCGCTTATTAATAACTTCCTAATTTCTGTAGTTTACAACTCAATTTTCACAGCTGTGTTAGAAGAGCAGAAAAAAAACAGATTAGATGTTCTAAAGGATAATTTTATGAACTAACTTTTCAGTCTTTCCCCCACTGCTGAAATGAAACATCTTCTGAAATCCACAGAGTACACTTGTACACGTTCCTCCCCACGTTCTACTGCAAACCTCACCAGTAACTCAATACATTGCTTCTAGTTGCCTGTTTTTCTTAAAACCCTGGCTTTTAATTAAATTTTTCCTTCATGAATACATCAGGAGCATCCTAATTTCATTGTTTTTAATGAGATAGCCTCTCACGGGTATCGCTGGACCACACTTTGCAGGTGCTGATAACTTTAAAAAAAAATCAGCACACTGATTTTGTGTATTATCTTCTACGCATATGTTATCCAAGCCTAAGGGCACAAAACTCTTCTATGTAGTCTCTTGGGGATGGGCATTCCTTTCATGAAAATTCCTCTCCTTTTGAACTATTCCATGCGTAGCCATCCATGTGGGATCTTGCATTCAACTGTAAGAATGGCAGGACTTTATTTGGAGGGGTTTTTTAACAATACCCCTTTTTTCTGTTGCAATCTTGTACCTAATTAAGGGATTGACAAAAATCGAGTCGTCAGCTTGTTTGGAGCTTTCTCTTTCTGTTCTAGAATTAGTAAGTATTCAGTCAAAAGAACAAAAGGTCTCCCTAGTTTTGCATGGTTCTTTTCGATCCACTGAAACAAATTATAATCAAAGACATTCTACAGTCTCTTTCTGGCAGTGCTTTTGAAGGCAGAACTCTTTAGAAGCTACTGTCTTCAAAATCCTTTCTTGGAGCAGGTAATGGTCCTACCTTTCTGGGTCTTGCAAAGGTATAGATGTGCATTTCAGTTAAGACATGTAAGTAAACTAGAGAAACCTGAGCATTTTACAGTTTTTCCAATTTATGCTAGGTGGGATTTATACCATATGAAGTAATATGTGGAATATCTCTTCCATGATACCTCAAAGACAGATCAGTAAGAAGACAACTTCACTGCCTTTTTCCCTGGACAAGTAGAGGAGACATTTGGGACACAGTTATAAAGTCAAAGCAAAATTTATTGCTGAGTGAAAGAAATAAGGAGGTAAAAACATAGGACAAAGATGAATTTCAGACAAGGTTTGAAAACAGAGGAAAGCAGAAAAAAAATACAGCTTTTCACTACTTAGACTCATTTAAGGAACCCTGTGGTTTTTTTAAGTACTGAATTAGATAAATCCTGCAGTTAAAAACACAACATGTTCTGGTTTGAATTTCTGCAGTCTCAGTGCAATGAAAACAGTAACAAAACTGGTTGCATTGTCTAGTATTATAAAACATCCTAATTTTCAGCATCAGTTGGTCATAAAATTACATATCTTCAGTGTCAAGTTCTGCATACTGGGACAGTGGCTAACCCTGCTGAAGTCAACTACAAAATTCTGCTATTTCCTAAGAAAAGAGGTGGTGAATCATAGGGCTACACCAAAGTAAATGGATAAACCCCAACATGTTCAGTCTGTACTCTGCAGAAAGACTGATGAATTATTCTTTGCTTGTCACATCACACTGCCCTTTTACAGGCATGAAAGCTCCTGGGATGTGTTCCAGAGAGGAAATCCCTGGCAGCTGCTGACTGCTGGTGAGAGAGACTACTGGTGTCACTTGTGAAGCCACTGTGGGGGTGATTCAACTACAACTTTTTGCATCACTCATCAGAATTGTCCCTGGCCTATCCATTTCTACACAGGAAGCAAACCTCTCTTACCATGCTCTGTGGTCCTATTCTATTTAACCATACTTTAGGATTTGCTCAGGCAAAACCATGAATACATAAGCATGGGAAGATTTGGAAAATGCTACAAAAAACTCTCCTTCAAAAACTCTCCAACGTCTCCTTTCCCCTCAAATGTTTCCCACTGAAAATGCTATGAGCACTGCAACAGCACGCAGTTCCTTATTGTTCCATACTTTACAGATACTGAACACTCGAGGGCAGAAAGGAATCGGGACCATTGATCACAGACATTCGTTTTCTTGTTAAAAATGCCTTCCACAGAGAACTACCTCTTGCCTTTCAGCTTCGGGTGTAAAACCTGTCATGTTGGCTCAGCAAAACGCGCAGCACTTGGACATCACCTGCCGCTTCCTCCACTGATCCTTTTCCTCACACAGACCACTTTAAAAAAACCCAAACAAAACCTTATCCATCTAGCATAATCTTGGAAAACGCTCTTACATTAAATACGAACTCAAGAACGGCGAGCGCCGTGTTTAAACCACCCCACGTTCCTCACGGACCGAGGAAGGGCGCACAGCGACGGGGATGCTCGGAGAGCACCACGCCGCGCCCGCTTTCCCTCCGTCGCCAGCAGCCGCTCCCA